>JAVSBS010010379.1:0-16678 GCA_033124195.1 Coracias cyanogaster
GGGGGGGCGCCGGCGCAGGGGGGGAGGGGGGGGGTGTCATGGGAGGTGGGGTGCACAGAGAGCTGGGGAGGGGGGGGGACCTGATGCTGGAGCTTGAACCAGCGGCCAGATGTGATTTGGGGGGAGGTTTTGGGGAAAAGGGGGGATGGAGGGGGGGGGATGGGCTGCCAGAGCTGCTTTCTGGGGTGATGGAGTTGGGGTGGGGTGTGTGTGGGGGGGGAGCCTTGTTTGTGCCTAAAGTCGCAGCTGCTGGGGTTTGGTTGGATGTGACAGCACCCAAAAATAGAGGGGAAGGCTGGGAGGGGCTGGGGGTTGGGGGGGGGGGACATGTTTGCCAGAGCCCGGCAGCATCAGGTTATTCCCCTTCATCCCCAGCCCCTTCTTCAGCTTCTTGGGTTTATTCCTTCATCGCTTTGGCCGTGATGTGGCGGAGGGGAGCTGGGGATGGGGGAGCTGGACTGGAGCAAAGGAGGTTGCTGGCGGCTGGGTGATTAACGTGCAGTTGCTGGGAATTATGTCATCTGCCTCGGTGCTGGGTGGCCCTCGCCCAACAGCGGCGGGGAGGGGGGACGTCGCGACATAGAATGATGGAATATATCGCAAGTTGGAAGGGACCCATAAGACGTGGGGGTCCCCGCTTGGGACACCACCCAAGGAAGCACCGGCACCTCCCTGGCTTTGTGAGGATGTGGGTCCCCCCCACCCCAGCCCCTTGCACCTCCCAAGACATGGGTGCACGTTGGTGGGGCTGTGGGTGCAAAGCCGCCCCACTGCCCTCTGCTCCCCAGGCCCATGGGCTCCATCTCCAACCAGGAGAGGAGCAAGTTGCTGCTCTTCCCAATGGCTCACCCTGCTCGCTGGCCGGGTTTGGAGCCGCTGGAGAAGGTGTCGTGATGAAGGCAGGATGATGAAGGCAGGATGATGAAGGCAGGCATCCCCTCTGCCAGCTCCCCGGGAAGGAGCAGGGCTGGAGCTGCTGCACTGCAGCAGAGAGCCCCAGCCAGGGATGCGGGTGTGCCAGGGACCCCCTGTGCCACCCCCAGCCGCTCCTCAGAGCCATCACAAGAGGCAAGTTGAGAGCCTGGGGACTTGTGGCTTCGGGCAGACCCCTAGGCCAGCTGGTCCCTCTGCTCCGGAGGAGAGCATCAGGCTGTGGGGATGCTCCACAGCCTCCTGAGCATCCCCTGCCTCTTCCCCATGTGTGTGGGGAGCCAGGGAAGGAGGGCAAGGCCTGCAGCTGAGCCAGGCAGGGGTTCCCCGTGGCACATCAACACGCTCATCCCTCTGCTCCCCACTACAGCCCCATGGAGCTCCATCCAGCCCCATGCAGCACCATGTAGACCCGTGGAGCTCCACGGAGCCCTTTGCAGCTCCATGCAGCCCTTTGCAACCCCATGGAGCTCCATGCAGCCCCACACAGCACCATGTAGACCCATGCAGCCCCGTGCAGCCCCACGCAGCTCTGCTCATCCTGCAGCCCCAGGCACCATGGCAGAGGGTCGGGCAAGGAGAGGAGCAGGCAGATGCAAGCAGGAGGGCTGCAGGGAGATGTGGAGGGGAGGCAGGAGGGGTGGGAGGATGCTGTAGTGGGGCTGTGCTGGCGTTTGTGCCCCACATGGCTGCACACAGGAGGGGTGATGCCAACAGCTTCTTTAATTCAAGCTGGGAGTCAGCGGGTGTAATTCAAGCCAGGAGATGCCACTTGCCCCCCGGGATAACCTTTGGCAACTCCCTTAGCTTTTCCGTGCTCCGCTTTCAACACCCTCCAGCGCATCCTCCATCCGCAAACCCGCTCGGGCAGCAGATTATGTCAGCAGCTGAGCCCTCGAGGGAGGCGCTGGCATGAAAATGGGGTGTAGGCTCTCAAAGCACCCCCGGTTTCGAGCAGCCAGGGTTGGGAGGCTCCTCCATCACGTGTGGTTCGTCCGCCCGTCCCCTCTCCACGTAGGGGACCGTGTGGTTTGTTTATGTGTGGCCCGGCTTCGAGCGGCGATCGGCCGTGGCTATATATAGCATGTGATGCTGTCATCCGAGTTCAGCCTGGCTGGGGAATTTATTTTCTGCAAAGGTTGGGAGGCGAACGCTCTGAAAACAGGCGTGGAAAAGCCAGAGCGGTGCGATTCCCCGTCTGCAGTGCTGGCTCCCCAGGCACCTTGTCCTGAGCGTTGGCCCTGCGAGGACAAGGGGGCAGAGGAGGAATGTGTGGAGGGGCTGAGATTTCCCCCCATTGGCTTGGGGGCCAGCACGTGTGGCCCCATGGGCTCCATACACAGATGAGACTCCCTCCTCCTTGACCTCTTCTTTGCTGGGTCACCAAGCTTATGTCCTAAGGGACCAACCCCCAGCCCCCTGATCCAAAAGGAGGAGGTAGAAAAACATCTGAAAGTCCGACATCTGGTTGCAGGAGCCTAGATATTTAGGAGACAGCAGCAGCTTGTTCAACCAGAGATGGGACTGGGAGAGCCCCAGCCTCCATCGGGGCTGCAGCATCAGCCCTGGGCACCCGCTGCAGCATCCATCGCCGGGGCATCACTGTGTCACGGACATCTCTTGATCGCCCATCCCTCCCTGGAGGAGGAAAGACAGTCCGCTTGCCTTGTGAAAACAGGCAGATGGGGCGAGCGGTCTCCAAATGCACTGTGAATAAACCCACGTTGCATCAGCAGTCAGAGGCACTCGCTGCGGGATAACTCAGCGTGGAGCAGGAATCTGGATAAACCGGGCTGCAAAAAGTTTCTGAAAGGAGTGACATCCCGATGGGGAGGCTTAAGAGTTAAGAGGGTGTTGCTGGAGCTGTTGTAGGGCTTAAAATCTGCTTTCTGATGAAGCGGAACTGAGCACACCAAGGAAAGCCCAGACGTGCCTGGGGCTGTCAGAGAAATCCAGCAAACAAAGGGTGGAACGAGGAGATTTCTTGTTTCCCTTTGCTGAGGATCTTTCCCCATTAGTCATTCTTGTCACAGGAGCTGGCAAACACGTTATTATTTGAGCGATCTGAAAGTGAAATGGAGGCACGTGTCCAGGAGCCCAGACATCCCTGCCCCACAGGCTGGGGGGAGCAGGCAGGAACCCCCCCAGCCCCTCCGGCTCACCCATGCTTCTCCTCCATGGACGAAGGCTTTACACCCCACGCTGAGCTGCTGGATTCCTCCTTTGGTTGTGCTTACCAAAGCCTGGGAATCCTTTTCATGCAGGACATGGTGGCACCAGGAGCCATAGGTAGGTTGTGAAGCTCCATCCTGGAGGTGGTGGTGGTCTGAGAGCTTTGAGACCCTGCAATCAGCTGGGTGGTTCCCAGCAGGGAGCCACGTGCACCCAAAACTCACCTCTCCCATCACCCCATGGCCCCGGGCACTATTGTGGGAAGAAAGGACCACGCTGACACCTCCCATTTTTTGGAAGCCAGGGGCTGGACTTTTGCCTTTTCCTGCAGTTCCTGCAGGAACACGTCTTGATGGGGTGGTGGATGAGAAGGACATTTCTTCCGAGACCCTCACAGTGGTGGTCCCAGAACAGGAAGGGCCCAAGCAGAGAGAGTGAAGTCAGGGGGAGTTTCACCTTCCTGGGGAGCTAGAAGGTCCACATAGCTCCTTAAACATCAAGGAAAGCAAACACAATGATGAAGCAGCTATCAGGAGAGAGAGAGAGATGGCTTATGCTTTATAATCCAGGGTTGGCTTGAGCCAAGAGTGTTGCTGGCAGATGGAGCTGAAAGTCCCCTTGACCTGGTGGAGGAGCTGGTGAAGCTCCTGCTTCATCTCAGCAGAGCTGCTGCAGGACTTGGAATCAGGCCCCCAGTGATCTCAGCCGTTTCCCACTCACAAAACTGTTTTTGCAGTGAAAATGTGGATCCTGCTGGTTTTATCAGTCTCCTGAGTCAGAAGGATGAGTTTTATCTGAGTATTGCTTGAGTTTGACCCAAGGTGAGACCTGGTGGCCAGGTCTCTGCCTTCCTCCTCCTCCCCATTGACTGCTGCTATGGCTGACATCTTCCTTCTTATGTGCATGCATTGAGTTTTGGAGTCATCACAGGGGCTGGAAAAGTAGGAAGGGTCATGAAATAAACGTGACTCCAGCAGCTGGAGCCTCACCAGAGCGTGTAAACCATGGGCAGCAGAAGGATCCAGGATGGCTACACCTACAGCAGCCTGGGCTAGCTCAGACAGCAGAGAAACTCTCCCAGCCTCCAGCAGCAGGTAGTTATGGGATTTATTCAATTATCTGAGCTTTATCTTTTGCTCCATGATTTTCTTCTGGTCGTTTTCTGAGCCACTTTGTGCCCTTTAGCATCCTCTGACGTCCTCCTGGCTCCCACCACCACACAACAGCCACCTCTGGCCTTTCGGTCCTCACCTGGCCCCAATAGGTACTGCTGGAGTCTGCACATTTATCAATGTAAGATGGACTCACACATCTCATCTTCATACCAGTATGGAGACAAGCAACCCTCCCTTTGTTTCGGGGCCCAATCCTGATCACGGGCCAGCGAGATGCTCCAGATGTAACAGAGCCTGTTCTCTTTGTAGGAAGCTCAGAAGAAAGACGATCATATTATTAACCACATGCCGCTCTTCACACAACCAACCCCACAAATATTTATCAGCTGGAGAAATACACGGGCTCGGAAGTTGCCAAGTAACATAACAAGAGGCGCTTTTAAATAAATATATGTGTCTGCGGGTGACGAATTAACCAAATCCCTTGGTATGTGGCCCAAAGACGTGTTTTCCTCTGGAAGCCTAGCACCAGTAATAATAATAATAATAATCATCATCATCATCATCCAAGCCAGGAAAAAACCTGGGATAAGCAATTTCTGATCATGTGTCCAGCGTCCGGTGAATCCAGACCTTTGAAGGTCCCTTCCAACCCAAAGCATTCTATGTTTCTATGACTCTATGAAATTGGTTCCCTGCAGAACAAAGTCTGCTGGATCTGTGTCTGCAAGGGATAAATCGAGAAGGAGGAAGGAGCAGATGTGTTAATTTTGCAGGGGAGGTGAGAGCAAGCCCAGTGCACTTGGTTGGGGTTCATCCTGCATCGATGCACCTCACCTATGGGACTGCTCTTCTGCATAGGCTCAGGTTTTCACAGTACCTTGTTGTAGACCCCATGTCACTCGGTGGGTCTCTGTGTTTCCTTCCTGCCCAGCCCTGAAGCCAAGCAGCAGGGCACATTGGACCTCCTCCTCCCCAAACCAGGTGGCCGTGTCCCGTAAATCCTGTTTTTCTGCCACTAAATCCTGCTAAATTCTTGCTGTGAGACCAGTTTGCAAGTCTGGGGGGACTCTTAGGGGAGTAAGTGCTGCCAAGGGAGATGAGGTGGGTTTGCAGATGAACAGAGAGCTCTCACTCAGTTCCTCCTTCCACGGGGAAGCCATGGCTTATGGGGTTGGAATTTGGTGGGGATGTTCCCATGCAAACCCACCATCTCCTCCCCACCATCACCAGAGAGCATGGCCTGAGGTTTTTGCCATTTGGGGGCCATTTGGGGATTCTCGCTTGAACCAGAGCATGAAGAGAGACAACCTGGGCAGGTAACTGGTAGGCAAAGTCAATTGGGTGAGCACCTCCAGCTGCATGGTTCTGGGGAGGACCAACACTGCCCACTCCCAGTGGGCCCAGGGTAAGGGTGCCAAAAGGAGACAGATTGGCCAAAGCAATAGTGGTGGATGTTGCCCAGAGAGGGTGTAGATGCCCAGTCCCTGGAAACATTCAAGGATGGGAGCTCCTTCTCGAGCTCACAGCCATCGCAGTGCCCTGCAGACACGCACTGGAGATGATGCTCAGGGGGAGGTCAGAGCTTTTATTAGCCCAGCTGCTGGAGCTGGAAAAACCAGACCAGCTTTCGGGCATAGGAGCTCATCTCCTTGTCCTTGCTTTCTAATTATATCGGTTGATCTAGTACAAGCTTGTTCCAATCCCCATGGACCATTGCCTTCATTACATCCCCAGCTCTGTCCTTCTCAAGCACTTGAAGTAACAGCCAAGCTGTCCCACCTGAGAAGGTGGGGGTGGGAGGAACAGCCGTCCCATCTCAGACACTTCCCTACAGTGGGGTGTTCTGCCTGCAGCGATGCAAGGAATTGCAGGGAGATAGGGAACAGGGGACAGGGACATGTTGCTGTTTACTTTGGCCAGGCCACGCACCTTGCCCTGCCGTTGTCCACCCAAGGTGATTGGTCCCAGCAGCGGGGTGGAAAACCAGAGAAGGCTGTTCCTGTCATGGAGGCAGCTGGGCTGGCTCCTCAGGGTTGTTCAAAGAGGCCAGGACAGAAAGGAGAGCATGAAAACATCCCCAAAACCATCTAGGATGCTGGGCTGAGATGGGGAGAGCTGCACTCCCATGCCCTTGCTATGCATAGAGCAGCTCCTCAGCTCCTGACGATCTTCTCCCCCAGGAACCATCATCCTAGTCTCCCTACCCAGGGCAGGGAGGCTCTGTGAAAGACCAGGACCCATTCTTGGCTCAAATTTCCCCCTCCTCAAATAAATACATTTCTCAAAATGCCTCTAGGAGAAGGCACAGCTCCACCAGTTTCAGCTCAGCAAGGCCATAAACACCCATCTCCAGGAGCAAGCTGAACACAGCCCATAAAGCATAGCTCTTGTGCCAGTCTCAGGGAGACCCTGATGTTCTCCACAGCTTCCAGCTCCTCCTGTAATGTAAATAATAAATCACTGCTGCTGAGCTGGTCCCCGGCCAGCCATTACCCAGCAGGAGTTTGCTCTCCTTCTTCCTCCGATTTACAGGCTCCTGCGCTCTTCCACCCGGCTGCTACACTCTTCCTCCCTCCCGGTGGTTTTCCAAGCCAGGATGCAGTCACAGTTGCATTTGCAGACCCCAAGGGTTGATTTTTTGGGGGGATCAGGATGTCCCCAAGAGCCAGGAGTGGGTTTAGTGGTGTTGAGACCCAAGTGGAAAGTTTGTTCTCTGTTTTGTGCCCTGCAACTGGCGTTTCGTGTGGTCTTTGCGTGTTCCTTAACCCTGAAGACCTCAGTTTCCTTCGGCTAGGCTGAACTACAGCTCCTCAAGCCCAGGGCAGCAATGGTTAGGGATTGTGATGATGGGACAGGAGCATCTCTGTGACCAGGAAAGGCTGAGAGCCCTGGGGCTGCTGAGCTGGAGAAGAGAAGACTGAGAGGGGATCTGATCAATGCTGATCAGGAGCTAAAGGGCCCATGGGGGGCAAGAGGATGGGGCCAGACTCTTGTCAGTGGTGCCCAGTGCCAGGACAAGGGGCAATGGGCACCAACTGGAACCCAGGAGGTTCCACCTGACTAGGAGGAGAAACTTGCTTGGTGTGAGGGTGTCAGAGCCTGGCCCAGGCTGCCCAGAGAGGTTGTGGAGTGTCCTCCTCTGGAGAGATTTCAGGCCCACCTGGATGTGATCCTGGTTCCCCTGCTCTGGGTGACCCTGCAGAGGGGGGTTGGAGGAGATGATCTCCAGAGGTCCCTGCTGGGATACAAGAGATTCTGTGATTATTCTGAGTTGGAACTAAACTGGGAACCATGATGAGGTGTTTTAAAATCCAGTCCTGCGGCTAAAGCAGCAAATGTGTCACCAGTGCGTTTCTGGGGTGGGTAATCCCTGGCAGGCAATGCCCCGTCCGTTTTCCAGTGGAGCCCGAACAAGCTCATCTCACCCATGATCTGAGGCTCAGGAGGGCTGTGTGACACTGCGGGGACCGGCCAAACTGACCCACAGCCTGTTGACGTTCCTCAGTGGCAGCCAAGGGCTTTGTCTGCCCTTCTGTGCTCTCAAGGGCCCAAATTAGCTTTTAATAATAATATTTTTTAAAGTATATCTAGGCAAACAATCCAGCCCAGGCGCCCGCCAGGACGGCAAACACTTCCCGAGGGGCCCCAGGTGTGGTGCATTCCTGATAGCTGGAAAAGAAAGGAGGGATTATTTCCCTCTCCAGTCAGCCTGGCTGGCAGCAGATGACCTGTTCCAGCTCCAAACAGGGCTGGGTTGTGCCCAGCATCGTGGGAGGTGGGTACATGGCTTTGGGAAAAGGTCCTTCAGCCAAGGTGTGAGCAAAGCCTCAACCTCCCGAGGTGATTAATGGTGGCGTTTCTTGGTTAAATACGTTTCCTCCCATCAGGGGTGCAGGGTTTCAGGCAATAAAAGCCATCTGTTTATTCTAAAAACAAGTCCTACAAGTCAACTGAGCTATCTCTGAGCAGCCTCCCCATGCCGTGAATGCCCATGTCGCCTGCACAGTTATCTCAGCATCAGGTTCTAGAGATGCATCCACCACCTGAGCATTATTCCTTCAAGCTGCGAAATATAATTGTTCCTTCTTTAATGAACTTTCCCAGCAATCTATTGGTGTCTTTTCCCCTCCTCCTTAGCCCTCAAAGAAGCAGAAGTGCGTTAATACTTTACCTGCGCCGGTTCCCATCATGTGAATGAGCAGAGAAGTCCAAGATGGGTGGTTATAGCCCCAGCCCCAGCTTTGGCCAGGACAGGACCTGGGTGAAATCCTTTTGCTTCAGTTGTCCACCCATGGCCTCGGGGTGAAAAGCGATTTTTCACCCCTCCAGGGCTTTAGGTAAAGATTTGAGCTGCTAGATATGTTTTGCTGGGCCAGCTGCCTTGGTAAAACCAGGACATCTGCGAGCTCCAGAGCCAGGCAGCAAAACTCCTGACGCAGAAGTCTGGAGCAAGATGACAGCAGGCATCCATCCCTCTCCTCCAAGGGAGAGCTCATAGGAGATACCACCAGCCACTCCCCGGCGCAGCCCAGCTGGGGCCGTGTCTCTGTTTCATGCCCCACCACGGGAAGGAGAATCCCTTCATTTCCTTTGGACACTTATCCTCTAAGGATCTTGATCCCGGGGGCGAGCGACACAAACACTCTTTAAATCCATCACAGCAGGCTTAGGGGAGGATTAGCTGATGCCTCTACAGGCTTTACACCAGCCTCTGTCTCCGGGCTGGAGTTCCTCCTGGAGCTCCACGTCCCACCCTGGTAGCCCCATCCAGCTTCTGTCTTGCATCTCCTAATGGAGATGTTTGCAGGCAGAAACAGAGTGAGCTTTTCAGTCCCATCAGGAGACGGCTGCATCCCAAGCAAGCCCAGGCTGGTGATTCGCTTCCAAAAGTGGCAATCAGTTCTAATTGCAGAGCTGGTTCTGGTGTGGCTGGAGGATGTGGGTGAGCATCATCTCCTGCCCTCTGCCTGCACCATGCTTGTGGTTGGGGATGAGAGTTAGAGAAGCTGTTTGAACCCAGCATTGCCTGGGAGAGGAGAACCCTCCCTGCTCCCCTCCTTTGTGGGGGTTCCCTACAGAGGAGCCCAAGTGTTTCCTCAGTGAAGACCTGACTTCTTCCTCTCATCCCAACCTGGCTGGCTGGTGGGCATCATCCTTCTCTGTCATACTCTTTGTGTTTGCAAGTAATTAGCTGGATCATTTTCCACTTTCAACATCTTCCCTCCTTCAGTTGTCTCTGTGATGGCTTTTCTTCTTCCTCAGCTTCACTGCTACCCATGGCATTCCCTTTAACTCTTCCCATTTCCCACCCACGGGAGCTTTTGGACCACCACAGCTCTCACAGACCCTCCCAGGATGGCTTCACTCCACCAGCTCGCGCTTGCATAATAGCTGTTGACACCGCAACTTCATTGGAATCGATCTTGTTTGCTAATTAGCTGATTGCAGTAATTGGCATGAATTACCTTGGGGGATTCTGCCTCCTCCAGGCTTGGCAGTGGCCAGCGTGTCCCATGTAAGAGGTGGGAATCACAGCAGTGAGGTGGCTTCTGCTCCAGGGCCACCTCTTACAGATATCCCTGTGACTTGTAGAGATGCAGAGGAGCTACAAGAGGGGAACCATAGCCTGGTACAGGGATTTTTAATTCCCAGAGTGCCTGAGAGCTACCAAAACTTCAAACATATTCAAAGTAGCTTCTATAGAGCCTAAAATGGATTAGAGAGTCTGTTCATGACATGAAGTCATGAGTGGGTGCAACTCTTGACTCTTCCTCAAAATCCAACTGGAGATCATTAAATATTGGGTTCAAGATAAACCAAAGGAGGTAGTTTTTCTCAGAGGGCATATTCCCCTTGCAAAATCCACCGCCAAAAAGTCAAGGAGGACAAAATGCCATTAGGTTGGGTGAGAAGGGACCAGGCAGTGTCATGGAGAGTGAGTGCCCTCTGATGGCATCAAACCATTGAAGGATCCAAGGGCAACCTCAGACATAAGATATCCCTGAAAAGCTTTGTGGCAGGGGTGACATGAGGAATGATCAGTCAGTTTTTCCTCTTCATAGTGCTTTTATTCCAGCTGCACTGGGAGGATGGAAGCTGGGAGGACCTCTGTGGAGCCTAGCTGGAACCAGACCTCTGTGGAGCCTGTGCCAGCCCCCTTGGCATCCACCACTTCACCACCCCCCATCACACACTTTAATGACAACTCAGACTCTTTTTTTAACCAGAATAGCCATGTGACTCCAAACCAAAGCACTGCACGTGAGCATATTTCCATCTGTGAAGGTGCCTGGGTCATCTAATACAACCTGCCCCAAAGGAAGTTGAACAAATCTGTGAAGTCCTATTTTGCATGAGCCATCTATTTATATTGACAGCTTCCCACGCTCCATCCCGCCAGGCCTGCAGCACTTTCTGCCAGGCTAAGCTGCATCACTCCAGCTCTTTTTCTTCCCCCTTTTCTTGAATATTGCCCTGCAATTATCATCTTTCCAGTCTTCTGGGATCAGAGGGAAATCCCAGGACTTCTCGGTGAGGATGAGCAGCAGGCCACACCGCTCCTCATGCTTCTCAGTGACTCTTAGGAGCAAATTAATCTGAGCCCCCTGTTTAAAAATGTTTATCCCTAGGCCATTCCATTTAGTGTCTTCCTAGGTTACTAATGGACTAGAAAGCACTTTGTGGCCCCTGTGCACCATGAGAACATCAGCCTGCTTTTGCCACAGCCAGAAGAGAAATTATTGAGCGTTTCTGCCTTTCCTCCATTAATATCAGCAATTTTTTGATCTCCAGCTTGGGGACAGGGAATACTGCTGCAGCTCAGTTATTTCGCTGCTTTTCATTTTGCAAAATCAAATCAATCGCTTCCTCCCTGTTGTCTGTGGACCTCCAGGAGGGATCTGATGTGGCTTGGGAAGGGGATTCAGTCATTGCAAACTGAATTGCAGAGCAAACGCCATAAATTTCTTGAGCCAGAATACCAACAGCTCTGGTCTTGGTAGCCAGTGTTGGTTCTTCTGCATTTTGGGTGGAGAAAAGCCAGCCCAAATGAAACTGGGGTCTCCAGCACCCCTTGACTCTCTGCCAGCTTGTTAGCCAGACCTTTTATTCTTTCTTTTAAGGGGGTGAAATTATTAGCTGGGCATCCACTGGATGAATAAACATCATAAACAGGTCTCAAACACATGTACAGCCATTAGTCACTGCCAGCAGCCCTGGCTGCAGAACCCCGTCCCCTTGCCATCTGTGTGGGTCACTTGTCCTTCTCTGAAATCACAGAGTGGGTCCATAGGGAGGCCCGGCACCAAGTGTCACAGTTGCAACAGATGCAACTGATCTCTGCAGCATCACCTGAGGCTCATCTTACCCCCTATAACCCTCTCTGATGCATTCTGAGCACTTGATGGAGGTAGAAACCCAGAATTGGTGGATACTAAGGGAGATCCTGGGTTTGCACTATTTACCTGGTGGTAGAGTCTCCAAATAAGAAGCAGCTGGACCCATCCATGAGGTCTCAAGTAGGACATGGGGCCCACTGAGACTTTGTGATACCTTGTATTTGCTGCAGCAGAGGGCTGAAGACCTCTGGTAGCTCATAAAGAGACTACATCAGACCCAGCCAGGTACAAGCTGGCCAGGAGAAGAATACCCCATTTTTACTTCTGCGGAGGAGTTCTGCTGGTGGAGCTGTCGCGGAATAGCTCTGAAAAGGATGAGTGGCATGCGTGGGGGTGGCTGGCTCGTGTGATCTAAGGGGGGAGTTGGGTAAGGACACGAGACTTGTCAGAGAGAAACAGGCCCAGGCAGAGAGCAACAGCAGTAGGAAAAGCTGATGATTTTCCCCTCCAAGGTTGGACATAATGAAATCCCCTCCTCCCTCCCTTACCCAAGAAAGCCACATCCCAAGAGGCGTTCAATGCCATGGTAGAATCCATTCAAAATACATCAGGGTCAAGCCTTTTTAATGCAAGAAAGAAAATAAAGCCAAAGACAAAAAGCTATTCTAGAGGAGGGGAGGGGAAGGAAGTAGTTCCTAAAATATCAGTGACAACCCTTCCTTTAAACCCAGCTGCAGCGGTGGGTTGGGTGTCTCTACATCAGCAAGGTCTAGCAGGGCAGGAGATGTGAGTACGTCCTTCTGCACCTTTCTCTTGGTGGGAGAGGGCCCCAGTGACCAAACCACAGAGGTTTGGTCAGGTTGGGTTAGGACCATGAGGATATGGGTGCTGAAGAGGGGACAACTCTTGGTGAGAAGAGTTGAGCAGGACAGGATGGGCTCCTGCAGAGAGAAGGGAGACGGGGGACACCAAAGCTCACCAAGCTGTTTGCATCTGGCTTAAATACCATTAAACACAACATGGATCCCCTCCTCTACCCCATCTCCTGCAGCCACCACCTCTCTGGCCAACAGGATGCCTGTGTGGGGGCTCCTGGGGTCTCCTGGTGGCTTTCAGAGGTGGCATTGCCCCTGGCTGTGATCCCAGCTGGATAGCCGAAGGCAGCTGGACAAAATCCTGGCCCCTGCATCTCCAAAATAATTGGGGTTTTGTCTCCCTGTATTTCTGCTCTTTAACTAGAACCACCAAGTGAGGCTTTTGCAGAATGGGCCTTTGAGCCATTCCCATGTGGAGTTAAAGCTCTGGCAGTCAGGAAGAGATGACAGAGGTCTGCAAGCTGGAGGAGGGAATGGGTTTCAAACCAGAGACAACTGAAATCCAGTTTGGTAGGAATGGATACACACAAGATCCTACTTTCTGCCGGGCATCTTATTGCAGTGGAAAAGAGCACCTGCAGGTACAGAAAACCCCACTGGTGGGGCTGAACCTCAAAAGGGACAGCAGAAAATCCCTAGAGAAGATAGTGAGGGTGCTCAGCCCACCCACCCTTTAAGCCCACCTCTGCTGGGATGAAGACACATCTCCCTCAGTTCTTCTTAGCACCATCTCCCACCCAACCACCCCAGCATGCTTGTGAGGATGGGACTCTTGGGGGATGACCAAGGGTCACTCTGGAGACAAACGCATGGTCTGTTTGGAGCAGTGCAGAGAAAGGCCATTTCCCCACAGCCCATGACATGTCTCAGGAATTTGCGGTCTGTGACGGGTGAGTCAATGTGAGCAGGAAAAGTCTGGCTATTTTTAAGACCATTGACATTCGGGGGTGCTTAACCCCTCTCCCTCCTCCCATGGCCAGCATCTCAGCAGTGCCTCGCTTGTGGTGGGGCCACCTCAGGGAGTAAAGTCAAAAACTCAACAGCCATCAATGCTGACATGAGCAATAATGGTTCTTTGGATACTAGGTCAGACTAGAAGCAGGCAAAAAAATTGGAGAAGAGAGGGCTCTGGGGAGACCTTCTTGTGGCCTTCCAGTACTTAAAGAGGCCTCTCAGAAAGATGGGGATAATCTTTTTAGCAGGGCCTTTTGAGACAGGACAAGGGATGATGGTTTTAAGCTAAATAGGTAGATTTAGATTAGACAATAAGGAAGAAATTTTTCATGCTGAGGGTGGTGAGAGCCTGGCCCACGTTGCCCAGAGAGGTGGTGGCTGCCCCATCCCTGGCACCATTGCAGGTGAGGTTGGCCGGGGCTCTGAGCAACCTGCTCTAGTTGCAGGTGTCCCTGGTCATTGCAACAGGCTTGGACTAGATGACCTTGTAAGGTCCCTTTCAATCCAAACCATTCTATGATTCTATAATTCTATGACAAAGAAGACCCTTCCCAAGGCAAATAGATGCCAGCCTCACAGGTTGATGCTTCCTAGAATGAGAAGATCCTGCCTAGGATCAAGGTGACCAGGAAGAGGCTGTTAAGAGCCATGGACTCAAGGCAAGAAGCCGTGCACAGATGTTTTGTGCAAGCTCTGTCTATCTGCTACTTCAAGTACTCAGAGCTCTGTTTGCACCAGGCTGATTCCTCTACTAGAAATGTACATGTACTGAGTTAAAAGCTCCTCACCAAGCCTTGGAGAGCTTCTCCAGAGCTTTCACTCCTCCTGGGACTAAGGGCCACTTGGTATCACAGCTCAGTGTAGCCGTGTTCACGTAGCCATGTCCTCCTCTGAAGCTCAGTGTACCTGTGTCACCTGCGCTGCCCTGCCTGGTGTCACTCCCAGGCTGTTGTGCTGGTGAGCCACCAGGTCCTGTATTTCTTGGCATCCCCTCTCTGTAAGTCAACACAGCCTGCTGACTCCTCCAGCTTATCTACCCGCTAGCGTGGCATCACAGGACTTGTCCAGCTTCCAGCTGGGCTCTGGAGTAGCATTACCTCTGAGCCAAGCCACTCCTTAAGCCCCAGGACAACCACGTCTTGGGTGGCCTGTGATCCACCACACTGCATTGCACCTGTCCTTTACCAGGGCATTTGGGTCCTCAAGGGCCAAACTACCTCTTCCCAGCAATGTTCTTCCTTTGAATCATAGAACCATAGAATCAATAAGGATGAAAAAGACATCTGAGATCATCAAGTCCAACCATCAACCCAACACTACCATGACCACTAAACCATGGCCCCTCCCACAGCATGCCCAAAACACCACCATCTCCCCTTCCCCACCATCCCACCTTCCTGGTAGGGATGAGTTTCTTGCCCTATCTTGCTCTCACATCAGCCCAGCCTGCTGCTCTCCTCTCCAGAGCTACGTCCCCTCCTTCCCATCCTGCTCATTTTTCTTGAAAAATACTAAGGTGTAATAATTAAGGTTTCAAAATATGGTGGGTTTTGAGTTTTGGGTTTGGTTTTTTATTTTGCATCATGCACACAAGACCCTCTGAATTACAATCATTTGAATTTTCCCAGATTCTTCTCCAGCCTGTTGCCTTCCTAGGACATGGGGCGGCACTGAGTGTTCTAGGGATGAGGGTAGGGAAAATCCATATGAGCAACGGGCAAGGATAAAGGGGTCAGTTTGACAGCCTGCTTTATATTCCCTCAACAGACTCTCAAATTTGACTCATGTGCATTTTGCGCTGGCTCGTGATGGATTTCTGATCCATGAACTTGTCAAGTCTCCCCTTGAAGCCAGGTCCCCACCGAGCATCAGTTGCATTCCACAGCAGGGAGCTCCCCAGGCCAGCTCCCACTGCCCATGGAAGGGGTTTCTTCCTTTTCTTCCTGATTTCTTCCTTCACCTGCCTCCTTTTGCTAAGGCCTCCTCCTTTCCATGCTGAAAAGGAGACAAAGTGACATCTGCGCATCATCTGGCCACAGCTGTGGTCTTGTTCCCACCTACAAACCTGTCTGAAGCACTGCCCCAAAGCCACCAACGCTCTTGTAAAGCCTCCCGGGGATGTCTCTGGAATTCAACAGCATGGATTCATTTAAAAACCTACAGAGGCAAAAAAGGCTGGAAATACTTCTGGTATTTGTAGAGGCAGATCCCACGGCAGCCCCTGTCAGCAGCACAGGTGAGATGAACGGCGTGGGACCGCTCACAGCCCAGGCAAATTAATCAGGATGCTTTGTCGGGAGGAATTCTACCCCAAATATATGAAGTGCAAGCTTGTAACATGTGCCAAGCTCCTCAGGAGCTTGTTTCACAAGTGCTTCCCATCTTACGTACACGGCTGAGGCATCCTGCTGCCCTGAGCGAAAGGCAGGGCTGAGAAAAAAATACAGGCGAGGTGAGACCAAGGCTCGGTTTAACCTTCTCCCTTTGCACGTCTGTGCCCAGTACCAGCGCAAAGCACCAGGAGCCTTTGCCTGAATTTAGGCCATAGATGCTGGGCTGATTTGGGTTGGATGGACAGCAGGAAGCAGGGTGCTGGGAGCTGGGGTGCGGGTGTCAGGCTGGGTCACCAAGGTTTTCTCTTCATTCAGTGGGGGTTGGATGGATCTCAAATGGATCCTTGGCCCAATCCAGGGTGTGTTGGGTATTTGCATTGTGCAAGGTGGCCATGCTGAGCTCAGCAATGTATGCGGACCTTCTGGAACTAGGGAAAAGGGATGCTCTGAAGGGCTGGAGTGTGGCCCACGCTCAGTGAGGAGAGGGGAGGAGAGGACCCCCACCAGACAGGTACCACAGGGATGCTTAAAACCAACATCTAGTTGCTTCTCCCTGGCCTTGCTTTACTCTTTTGAGATTTCTGGTCACAATAGACCATAAAAGGCACAATAGGATTGGGAAGGATACAGAGAAAGGAAATGGGTAGAGAGTGAGGGTCTATGGAGAACAAGAAATGTCCAGCCTGGGGAACAAATGACTGAGGAGGAGGTCTAGCAAGGCCAAGTGCAGGGTTCTTCCACTGAGTTGGGGCAATCTCTGGTATCAACATAGACTGGGGGTGATGGGAGGGAGAGCAGACCTGGGGAGAAGGACTTGGGGGTGCTGGAGGATGAGAAACTGGAGCTGAGCCGGCCCCGTGCGCTCGCAGCCCAGCAGCCAAGGTCCTCCTGGGCTGCATCCCCAGCAGCGTGGGCAGCAGGGCAGGGAGGGGATCCTGCCCCTCTGCTGCGCTCTGGGG
>JAVSBS010010381.1:0-65668 GCA_033124195.1 Coracias cyanogaster
AAACTATAGTCCGGCCCCTGACAGTGTCTGAGGGACAGTGAACCAGCCCCCTGTTTAAAAAGTTTGAGGACCCCTGATATAAACCTGCCTCAGAACCTGGCACTTGCAGACCAGCTAGGTGTTAGATTCACAGCAGTTCACTGTGCTGTAAGAGGAAGGTCCTGCTTCTCTCCCTCCTGGGCTGTGTAGTTCCACTACCTCCATCACCTAATCCAGCATAAAGTTATTAACATTTTTTCCTATGGCCTTTCCCTATTCTTTTCAGGCTAATATTCTGCTGGTTTAGCAATCTGAACTGGCTCAGCACTGAGTGTAAACAAGGGTATGAGCAGAAGGCAGCAGAAGTAGGACCTTTGACGAGAAGTGAGCATTCATGCTGCTCAAGCTCTAAAGTTCCATTTTGCTCTAAAGTGGAAGGCCATGCCACTGCAGCTTCATTATTACAGATAAAAAAAATTAGTAAGAGTAAAACTAGCATGGAAACATTCGTATACGCCTTGAGTATTTCAACAGTGTAAAAGCAACTATGGACAACCCTAGAAAAATAGTTATTCCTTAAGGAAGTATGTCCCTTCAGGTCAAGGCAGTTGCCAGACAATGAGTTGTCTCTTCTTTATGTTCAGTACTGAATTAACAACATGAGCTACTACCTTCCAGAGGAGTAGGTATAAATTTGCTCTTTCACTTCAGAATAAAAGGTCTTGTGTCTTCTGTGGAAGCAGGTAAATGAAATAATTTGTCTAGAGCCAACAGTTGTGAAGAACATGAACTTCAGAACTCTACATGTTCAGCTATTTTTGATTGAGTAAAGAAGTAAACAAGAAACAAAATAAGTATCCAATGCTTGTTTCAAATACTCAATGTGACTCTGAACAAAGCTATCAGTTGTCTCTGTATCAACCAGAAAAAACACTTGAAACTAGAAGCAGAGATATTGGTTTTACTTCTTTGATGGAGAAAAACCATATTTTACCTGTTATTTGAAAATGTAATAGTCTTGAAATAAGTGCATAGACCAAGTAATCTGTGGTAAACTTACAATGAATCAGCTGCCTCCAACTCATGCTGTGGATAGACAGTATCTTTTGGATACTGCATGAGGGATAGAAGATGATATATTTACGGTCAACGTTCTGCTCATCAGCTTAAAATTACCAGCCTGCCAGCAGAACTTTTCAAATTAATATACCCTACACTTACAGTAAACCAACTCAATTCTATCAACAGTGCATTGAGCAGAGGTCTCAACTATTCTCCTGGCAGATTGGGAATAGGGCTGTGGGCGGGTCAGCAAAAAAGGATGTTTGTGAACTACATGTTTGTATACACCAACAGAAAACACACCGAGGAATAAAGTTACCATAAAGATACGTGCATAGGAAATTACCACACAATGGTTAGCACTGCACATTTTGAAAGTTACAATACAGAAGTGAAAGTTAAAGCAAAATAAGAAGCCCTCTCCCACTGGGACATTCACAAGAAAAAGGGAAAAAACTTCCCACAGATAAAGATGCGCCTTTCTGTAAGGTAAATAAAATGAGGGTTCATTACTAGACCTATGATGACTACTTTTTAAATTCAACATTAACCTAAGAAAGCACTTCCTGATGGAACTGGAAGAGTCATCTTAAACATTTTTGCACTCTCTCCATGATCCCACATGCCACTAGTTCTACAGCATGGAGTCAGAGCAGGAGAAAGGCAATGACATGACTGCACTGAACATGCATCTCATTCAGGGGGCCTCAAATTAAAAGGAAACTTGCAAGAAGACAGGAATTCCCAGAGTATGTTGGCATTTATTTTGGAGGTTGAGTTAGGCTTAATACTGTAGGTCCGTTCCATCATTGTGGCTTCTCATACAGATCTTCTGTCATGTAACTTAGTTTAATACACGTACTTCACTTCCTCTCAAGTTAAGTATAATAACCAGTCAACATAAAACTCAAAAGAAGAGTTCATTAAAAGTAAGGTCAATAACTGAGGATGATGTAGGAACCGATGTTTCATTTTGAGACTGAAAAATTCTCATTAAAAAAACCTTTAGTATAAGAAGAAAAGATTAGTGGCTCAAGGAATATTTTCCCCATTCTTGGTTTTGGTTTGTTCTATTTTTATTTTTCGGCTTATAAAATTGATAGTGGAAGGTTTGCTAACATTTTCATTTTCGAATAACTGCAAGTCTTGGCACTGCTTCTTACTTACACCTTGTGATAGAAAGTAATTCTAATTTGTTTTTCTTTGAGTGCTTTCAAGTCATTCTAGAAAGTGTGCTACATGAAGCATCAAGTAAAAACAAGAAACAGACTGTATTCTTTCTAACAATATTGAAGTTTAAATTAAAAGTATTTCTTTTCCAAGACTCACTCTGTTACTAGCTGAAGCAAAGTCCACAAAACAGAATATAAACATGATTTACGGTAAATTCAGAAGATCTTAATTTCTACAGCATGGCTTTCTGTGCCTACACTGAGCTTTTACCTTTTTATAACAGGAAACAATGAAAAAGACAACTAGCATTAAGAAACATTTCAGAAACTCTAAGCCTTGGGCTACATAAGGTTTCTTTTTGGACAATGCAAAGATCTGATAGAGATGTTTCCAAGTTTGAGAATATTTTTATAATTATGAGATTTATCACAGCAGATTAAGATTAATTGTATGATTTGCTGCCTAATTTAAAACAACTTTCTTTTTTTTGAATGCTCAAACAGCTCTTCCCTGTACAAAATCCAGTACTTCACTGTTTCACCCATGTAAATTAGCAAATCTAACAAGTTTTTTCCCCAATTGTAGCCAAAGTTTTCCCAGTAGTATAACTTAATTCTCACAATTACAGAGCAGTGACTTTAAAAGAAGTAAAAACCTAATGGAAGATGTAGGCGTTAATACTAGCTGCAACATAATAACTTTGTTGACACTGAATTGCAACACTTAAAATATTTTTTATTTAAAAATCATTCCTTTATTTTAATATGCAAAACAGAAGTGGCTAATATTGTGGTCTTCTCATTGTAATATCCAACTGAAAGTAGTTAAGATCAAGTTTTTAAATAACGCATTGATTTTTTTCTCCTCAAATTTAACTTTAAGCCAAACAAATCTATATAACACACTACTAGACAGAATGCAAGTCCAGGTACTGTAATTAGCATGTTACTGTGACATAGTATATTTAACTCCCATCCACTGTAAAAAACATTAAGACATTTAAATTAAATGGACGATGCCACAAACCTGAGCATCTGCTCCACCTGAGGCAAATTTTTCACCACCTTTTGAAAAAGCCACAGAAAGTACAGGTCCCTGAAAGACAAAAACTTAACATTTAGGAAAATTACACTATTACTGTAACCATAGTATTTTAATGCAAAATCACTTATGCTTTTACTAATATAAATAGATTTTTCAATTTTAATAAAATAAGGAACAATTTAACTGTAGTGAAATTTGTGCAAAACAGCTTGATTGAAGAGTTAAACTTGCACATCTCTGTAAGATGCTGCATTACAATTACTACAACAATACTAGGAAAGTCATGGCATTTTCCTTAGATTTTATGCTTTAACTCTGCAATGAAAAATTGTCAAATGTAAATTACATTACTTAAGACAATGTGTTTGAGTGATTCATTATCAAAAGTAGGGTTTATTTTACATTAAGAGGAAAGGGAGAAAATGTCTGCCATTCTTCACAAAAGTTATCTTCCACAAGCTTTCCCCTCCTTAGAAAGCACTGTTTTTCAATTGACAAAAAGACTAATGTGCCAAATAATTGATTTTGACAACCAAGAGAGTGAATTATTAATTAATTCAGAACATAATCTTTTAGTTAACATTAAGCATGCATACAGTATTGACAGATTGACTGCATGGTCATAGGTAAAACTGATGCATTTCCCTACGCCCTTGTGACAAGGTGTATGAAATACAATACTTTGCTGCCCACTAAAGTTTATCTGCAAACTGCAAGATACAAGACACAATGGCATAAATGTTACTTTCCCTTTGAAAAGATACTGAATAATCTATTAAAATCTCCATTTAAATAGCATTATTGTGCATACCTTATGTCCATGAAGAGTGTAAATAAGTCTTCCTTCTAAGAGGTCCAAAATCTTAAGGGTACCATCAGTAGAAGCAGTGATGAGATAGTTTCCAGAAGGATGGAATGATACACAATTAACCCCTGCTCTGTGAACTAATACACAGAAAACAATATTCAAAGACTGTAGATATCTAACAGGAAATGCACACTATTTCTATGCTCTTTTCTACTTCTCAAAGAACAATCTACTTCACTTAAGGGGAAAAACAAAGTGCTGGGGCATAGTAGACTCCCCAAAGTACTTGCTTAGTTCTGTTCTAAAAATTAAGAGAAGCATAGCAAAGGAATAACCAGGATTCAGATTGGATTTTTAGGGTTGCTAGACTACAAAAAGATTAATTTTAAAATGCCAGTATGACTGGTTTGTCCACTTTCCCCATTGCAGAATGAAATCATATAAACTAAATCACGGAATTGCCTAGATTGGAAAAGGCCTTTAAGATCACCAAGTCCAATCATTAGCCTAATGCTGACAAGTCCTCGACTAAACCATATCCCTAAGCACTGTGTCTGTATGTCTTTTAAATACCTCCAGGGATGGGGACTTCACCACTGCCTTGTGCACCCATACCAATGCCTGATAACCCTTTCAGTACCATCTTCCTAATATCCAATCTAAACTTCCCTTGGTGCAACTTGTGGCCATTTCCTCTTGTACTATCACTTGTTACTTAGTTGAAGAGACCAATCCCAACCTGTCTACACTCTCCCTTCTGATAGTTGTGGAGAGCTATAAGGTCTCCCCTCAGCCTCCTTTTCTCTAGGCTAAACAACCCCAGTTCCCTCAGCCTCTAGACATGTGCTGAAGACCCTTCACCAGCTTTGTTGCCCTTCTTTGAACATGCTCTAGTGCTTCAATGTCCTTCTTGTCGTGCGGGGCCCAAAATAGAACACAGTACTCAAGATGCAGCCTCACCAGTACCTAGTATAGGGGTAAAATCACTTCCCTGGTCCTACTGGCTACACTAGTCCTGATACAGGCCTGGATGCCATTGGCCTTCTTGGCCACCTGGGCATACTGTTGGCTCATGTTCAGTTGACTGTCAATCAACACCCCCAGGTCCCTCTCTGCCAGGCAGCTTTCCAGCCACTCCTCCCCAAGCCTGTGGCATTGCTGGGGGTTGTTGTGGCCAAAGGGCACAACCTGGCATTTGGCCTTATTGACACTCATACAATTGTCTTGTCCCATTGATCTAGGCTGTCTAAATGCCACTGCAGATCCACTCTTTGCGATGAAATGAATCACATTTCATTGCAAAAAGTTCAATTCTAAAGAAAGTATAAAAAACTATACTATTTATTACCTTTGTAATGCTGCAGTAGCTTGTTCATTCGAATATCCCACAGTTTTACTGTATGATTGGAACCTGCAGAAGCTATGCATGTACCACTTGGGTTGAAATCCACAAAATTAGCAAATCTAAATATAATTAATAGAAGTAGATTATTAACACGTTTCCATAGAAATATTTGGGTGTCTTTTATACAAATATAAAAGCCACAGTATTAACACTGAGTTGTCAAACTTGTGTGGAATCCACATGTACGGAAATTCAAATAAGGTATTTCAAGCAACTGAAATAAGATTAAGAAAACAGATGTGCATGATAAGTCAGATTGTATAATTTGGCTTTCACTAAAAAGATAGTATAATTGTCCTGACTCAAACCACAATTTGTGTTGGAGTACAAAGTTCCTAGAAGAAAGTGCTGCAAAGGTCTTGTAAGCAGCAAGTAAAATAATTTCAAGTAACAGAATATCTAGCTATAGCTACCTTTTAGCTTGAAAAAGGGTTGGAGATGGCAGCCACAACATCATCAAAGCACATATACAAGATCAATATTCCATTGCATTTGTTAAATATCTTGGAACCAGAGTTTTAACTAAGAAAACTGCAGATATATAAAAGCAAGTATTTTGTAAACCGAAATAAGGGAGGTCACTGAAGCTAACAGAATATTGTTTTCATCAACAAGGGGAGAATTATTAAATTTTTCTTCTTGTTTTAGCATCCAATATCAAAGAGCATTATTGAAACAGAGCAAGAAGACAAAACTATTCAAAAATCCAAGAACAATCTGACTTCTCCCTGGCTTATATCTTGCTGTTGGAAAACAGTTGGATTAAGTCCAGTCAGTTAACCATTTTAGAAAAACGTGGAAGTATTTTAGTTTACATTGGTGGTAGAAGTTTGATCTGTTTTCAGATACAACATATATAGATGTTAATACCACAAAACATGAATTTAGACTCATTAAAATGACACATTTACATTTCTTTTTTTTCCTAGTAACACTTACCCTCCATAATCTAAGAAGCTATCAATACAAGTTTTGTTTCTTGTATCCCAGATCTTAACTGATTTATCCTCACTGCAAGATACTATTAGTCTTCCATCAGGTGAAAATCTGGAAGATACAAGTGCATACATTACTAAACAACTGAAACTACCTAGATCAGCATTAGAGACATAAGTAACAAAACACCAGAACCAGGAAAGCCTGTTTGGCATTAAAATGTGTAACTTTCAAGGGACATTTGAATTTCTCATATTTCTCATGGACTAATAAACCCAAAAATAAAAGCTTCTCCACTGCTCCTCCTCCATTTCACAGTCAACTACAATTAAAAACAAAGCCATAAGCAAGTTAAAGAGGGGGCTGGGGGGGAAGGTAATAGCAGCCTAAGGCTGTCACTTCAGATGTCAAAGACATTATTATAGAAAACTATAGGCAAAAAGATAAAGAGGACACAGTAGAACCTTGCGTTCAGTTTTAACCTACATATATATTCTCCAGTGAGTTCTCGCTAGATTTACAAACTTCCAGCAAAACGTTCATGATTATTCCTAGACTAGCAGGCTGGGTTTTTAAACAGGAAGATTGATTTGTCTAATTTCAGCAATCATCATTATTTCTTATATTAAGCAATGGCAAAAGGACATTAGAATACTGTTTAAGAACTTCCACATACGATTTCCTAGAGCTTTTTTCTTTTCAACAGATACTTAGAACTTTGTAGGGCTCTGCACTTCACCAGTCCTAAATTTCTTTCTCAAGAGGTTTAAATCAGGCCTCTCTCAACTGCAGATTTTCCATTAATATGGAGGAAAGAAAAAAGAAAAATTCTGCAAAGAACAGACTGTTCTTGTCTTTGAAGAGCTTCCCTGCCTTTAAACAGAGTGCAAATCTTCACTTGCAGTACAAAGGCCATTTCTTTTACCTCTTCCAATTACCTAAGTTTAACTAATTTTGACTCGTGACCATTCTTTTATGCCACTACTGTTCCAAGAATAGTTGAAAAAAACCCTAGCACTTGTAATAAATCTAGAAACAAGTGAATACTGTGATATAAAGTAATACAGCACAAAACCATACAAGACTAGAATACTCACTGAAAATAAATACAGAAGACCCTATTTGTCCTTTAAAGTACAAGAATTAACACCCAGCAACCGATTTAATATGTACAGATATTAACACCAAGCAAGCTTTCAGACTTAAACTAGTCTATATATATAAAAGGGGTGTGCATATAAGATCAATTTACTGAAGTTTCATTATTAGTGATAGATATTCACAGATTTTTCTTCTCTTAGTTCTGCCCTGGGAAATAAAAAATTTTTGTTAGGAGTTCTGCTTCTTCACAAAAAGAATAAAAACAACACTTACTTGACACAGCGAACCCAATGAGTGTGTTGGAACAGGGAAAACAAAATGCGCCGATTGCGAACACTCCATATTTTTATTGATTTATCATTGGATGCTGAAGCTAGACAGTGGCCATCGTGCGAGAAGCTCACGCTACGAACAGATGCTGTATGACCCTTTAGTACTGATGATTCTCCATGACTACGGAATAAAAAAAGACTATATAAAATATTGGAAGAGTTGAAAAACCCCATAAAACTCTAAGTTAACATATTTGGAATTTTATCCAAAAGTAAAAGCAACATATACAGGCTACATCTTAGTGTTACGTTTTCTTTAACCTTATTTGAATATTAATTATTAGAATAACAGACTTTAGAGTAACCATATTTAATACAACGAATTTTAGAGAACAGTGCAATTAACTAGAAGCATTAGCCTTCATAAAGTATTTGAAAGAAAATTTATTATGTATTTTGATACAGTAACATACAAAATGTTTAAAAGTTAAATACCAGTCTTTCTAAGATCATTCTGAATAGCTTGTAATCACTACTGCTCGAGAACAGTTTAAAAAGGCAAGTCAGTTCAAAATATTTTTTCCAAAAATGCCATTTTTGTTTCCTTTGTCTTTTGTCTTCCCAAAATGAAGTGCAGCCATGGAATCCTTATTAAAGGAAATATATCCTTAGGCCAGATAAACCCTACCAAGCATAGTCCTACACACGTGAAATTATGACCTCTTAATTGCTGTATTTTAGTTTTGAAGCTTGAGTGAAGAACAAAGTAACCCAGTAAAGAACCGTGTTGCTTGTACTCCCCAATCTCTGTTTCTGTCAAAGCCCAGGGAAGTGGGAAGGAAAGAGACACTTTTGTTGGGTAAAGACTCCAATATTCACGCTGCACGCTATTGAAACACATAGCCAGCATCGCCAGGCTGTACTCACATGCAAGGAATCCATAGCCTGACAGTACGATCTTGAGAAGCTGAAGCAAGCAGCTGCCCATCTGGTGAGAACTGTACGCTGGTCACAGCTTCCGCATGGCCTACAAATTTATAAGCTCTGCACTGGGTCTTCAGCTTCCACACCATAAGAAACCTATCCAAAGAGGAGGTAGCTGGCAAGAAATAAAAGATACTGAGTGTCCTGGTTTGAGTTAAAACTGAACTAATTCTGTTCAGTGATTTTACTTTTCATTTGTCTCTTTTAAGTAACTGCAGTTTCTGAAGTTAATGGCTTATTTTCACAGTCAGTGTCTGCTTGTAGCAGTGATGATGCTTGATGTTTAGAGTTACTACCAAGGACCAGTATGCAGAGAGGCTCTTGCTTATACTTGCTCCTGTGCAGACCGAAGTCACTGCTAAATCTTGTGTGCCACATTGTGGGGTGCAGGAAGTAAAAGGCCAGACCTGCAGGGAAAAGCAGACAGGACAGGTGACCCTAAACCAACCAACAAGGTGTTCCATCCCATATACATCATATTCGGTACAAAGATGAGGGATCATGAGGGTCAAGCTCTTTTTCAATTGCCAGTTCCAAGGTGGACTCTGTCCATTCTGCCTTTGGTCCTAATCCATGTGTTCCTGAATCCAATTCCAGAATCCAGCTCCTGAATCTGGTTCCAATCTGTGGTTGAGTCCAGTCTTGGAATTCCCCAGTGCCTGCTCCACAGCATCAGTGGTGATGGTGATGTAATTGCCATGGCAAGGGGGTTGTGTTCGATACTGGTCTTATATATCTTTGTATATAATTCATTTTTTGGTTATTATTTTCATTAAAGCTTTTTTAGTTTTCTTTTCCAATCTAGAAGTCTCTGTCCCTTATTCCCTTTCTCTTCCCCTTTGGGAAGAGAGAGGGGTTAAAAGAGCGCATCTGTCACCTCTTTAGTAGCCAGCCCAGCCCCCCTTGATGATGAGTCATAGAATCATAGAATGTTTTGGGTTGGAAGGGACCTTTAAAGGTCATCTAGTCCAAGGCCCCTGCAGCAAGCAGGGATATCTTTAACTAGAATCAGGTTGCTCAGAGCCCCATCCAAAGTGACCTTGAACGTTGCCAGGGATGAGGCATCTACCACCTCCCTGGGCAACCTGTTCCAGTGTTTCACCACCCTCATTGTAAAAAATGTCTTCCTTTTACCTAGTCTAAATCTACCCTCTTTTAGTTTAATACCATGACCACTACCTATCACAACAGGTCTTGCTAAAAAGACTGTCCTCATCTTTCCTATAGGCTCTCTTTAAGTACTGAAAGTCTGCAATAAGGTCTCCCTGGAGTCTTTTCCAGACTGAACAATCCCAACTCTCTCAGCCTTCCTTCATAGCAGAGGTGTTTCATCCCTCTGATTATCTTTGCGGCTCTCCTCTGGACCTGCTCCAACAGGCACATGACTTTCTTGTGCTGAAGACCCCAGAGGTAGATTCAGTACTCCAGGCAACGTCTCACTAGAGTAGAGGAGTTCAGAATCACCTCCCTCGACCCGCTGGCCATGCTTCTTTTGATGGGGCTCAGGATATAATTGGCCTTCTGGGCTGTGAATGCATACTGCTGGATCATGTCCAGCTTTTCATCCACCGGTACTCCTGAGGATTACTGAGCTAATACTGAGGATTGCCTGAACAAAGGGGCAAGACCTTGCACTTAACCTTGTTGAACCTCATGAGGTTTACATGGACCCACTTCTCAAGCTTGTCCAGGCCCCTCTGGATGGCATCCCATCTGTCTGGTGTGTCAGCTGCACCACTCAGCTTGGTGTCATCTGCAAACTTACAGAGGGTGCACTTGATCCCACTGTTTATGTCATTGATGATGATACCAGTAGAGACCCCTAAGGGACCCCAATTTGTCACTGATCTCCATCTGGACATCACACCATTGACCACTACCCTCTGGATATGACCATCCAACCAGTTTGTTATCCACTGTGCAGTCCACCAATTAAATCCATATCACTCCAATTTAGAGAAGGATGTTGTGGGGGACTGAGCGAAAGGCCTTACAAAAGTCCAGACAGATTACATCCATCACTCTTCCCTTGAGTCTGCTCACTGTTATTAGTAAATTCAACAGTCATCTTAGTGGGTATTAGGGGGAGGTAGCAGTTACTGGGTTTTAATGAATACTTGGCCTGAGCAGAAGCCTGGCAACCATGAATGCCAACACCAGGCTTTTGGAAAGGACATCAGAAGACTGAGAGTAAAGGGTAATTCTTAGCAGGTAGTTCTCCCACATATTAAGCAAACTGGCTTATAAATGCTTTAAAGATACAGAACAAAAAATCCAAAGCTGAACATCATGCAAATATCATTAAGTATGAATCCAGATTTGGCGTTAGAAAATACTAAGAACAAGCGACAAATTCTTCAGTGATCTCACTTTGGTCTCCAAGATGAAATTGGTTTCAAGCATCTGACAAAACAAGCCATCTTAAGATATCATTTCTAACACTTCAGATATCTACACTAAAGTGAATATCCAAATATGGTAATTCTATAATCCTATTTAAGTAACAAGTTTTAAATACTAACAGTTTTCTAGTTCAAAATATAATGTGAAGTTGTTGGTCTGATAACAGAAAGAGCATGATTTTTTTTTGCAGCCACTTTACAGGTGAACTATACTACCTACATCTGAGAAGGCAGACATAGCTTTTACCAGAGTTTGATGATTTTTAGGGAACTGTAAGCAGCAAAAGCAATGACCAGTTGAATTAAACTGACAAGTGTAATATTCCTATGACCCTATTATCTTCATCTCCACCAAGTGCTAACAGGCAGGACAAAAACCCAAGGTATTCACACTCAGGCCCCAGTTTTTTTATAACTCCTACCCCTTATAATTCTTAAAATACCTCTCATAATTTCTTATAATTCTTACCCCTAGTACAGGAATGGAGGGAAAGGAAGTACAGGGACCTCCTGGAAATTGAAAAAGGATGACTCTTTCCTTCCCAATCTCTTTCAGGCACCAACATAGCACATAGGAATGGAGTTTATTAGCACACATGTCAAGGCAAGCCTCAAATAAAATATTAAACTCTTTAGGGATTTGGCACAGAGATAATATTTTTACTCCCACAAGACTAGCTTCTGGTAAAAGACATGGAACCAGACTATCCCTATGCACATATCAATAGGCCTAAATTTGACACAGAAGTACAGGTTATTCCACCCAACCCCAACTTTTCAGAACTCCAACTTTTACAGCAGGCTCTAATTGCACTTGAATTATTTCTTTTTTCCCTTTGGTTCAGAAAAATGTGACCTAGAGTGGCATAAAACAGAAAGCAAAAAGTAAAACGTAAGCTAAAATAGAATTTGAAGGCATCAGGTTGGAAATGCGGAACAGACAAGATTGATGGTTTCTAAAACAAATAATGCATGAACTACCAAGTACTCGTGGTGCCTTATGAACCGCACGAAGGTCATATAATACCAGCCCTCTTTGCTTTCTCTTCTAAAACCTGAAGGAAATATGTTAAAAGATGACAGTACAATAAATTCAAAGCCTGGTTTCTTGTAGCTTGCTCCCTCACAGATGGGTTATCCCAAGGTTAATGAGACACAAGCAATGAATGACCTGAAGTTCTGCTTTCTCTGGGCTACCCACAAGCATCTTCTTGTTCTTCCTCTGGACTTGGTGTTGACTATGTTCACACAGCATCCTCTCCGCACCCTTAGGTAGGTCTCTCTCTTGAATCCACCCATTACTATGATATACAAAGCTATTATGAAGGTTGGACTTGATCCTAGAGGTCTTTTCCAACCTAAATGATTCTATGTCGAATACTGAAGTTCCTGCCCAGGTGTGATCACCCCAGGGGTGACAGAGGGAATAACTTCAGGATGAATGCAGCAAAGGGTAAATAACTGACAGACTCATTGCAGAATTCTTTTCCTAAGGCATACAGACTGATGTGACTCCACATCTGAGCAGCATGGGAGAGGCATAAACCCACACAAAGAAACCCTAAGCCAAAACTCTGAATTTATATTCAACTTCAGCCCCTATCCTGCCAAAAAAATCCATGTCCCTTTACCGTTAACAAGTCTCAGCCATGCCAAGCCATCCCCTATTCAAGCAGGCTGGAAAAAAAAAAAAAAAAATCAATTTTGGTGCATATGGCCAATGCCTAAGTAGCTTGCTGTAAGAGTAAACATTTTACCTTAGCTAACCACAGACACTAAATACATGACTCTATAGGGTAACAATGTTGCCAGCAACAATTTCCATTACCAATACTAATCTTAAAACCCGTTCATGCATGAAAAATACACTATTATCAAATAAAATTCTCTACTTCTCTTTTTACTCCATTTTAAGAGACTTTTGTCTACTTCATAACAATGTTTCTCCAATTTACTCAAGCATGGTATCTTAAGGACTGCTTCTTAATCTGTTATGCATTTTTCTTCCCTCAAGTTCATAGTGTCCATGCATTTAAGTGTTCAAAAAAAGGGGAGCAAGAACTTTCCAGGGCAGATTACACAATGGGTCCTACAGCAATGCAGACCAGACCCAGTAGATGTGTTCTGTCAGCACTTGCCAAGTATGCCAGCAACCTACAGTCTGACTTTTGATTACCAGACCACCAGTAAATGGTCCACAACTGATCTCCAAGGTTAACAAAGTATTGGAACGGAAACAAAAACAAAGAAGGTCCAGAAGAATATTTTAGGATGGGCTGTGTCACAAACAGGTCTGTTGCACATACTTCTCAGAAAAAAAGCACGATATAACCACAGCCATGTTTAGAGGTGAAAGACAAAACTTGTCCTTGCTGTCGTAATGAAACTACTTGATAATTTGCAAAATATAACTAGAAAGAAGAAGGCTGAAAATTCACACTGAGCTGACTCCAATGTGCCTTATTCCATTTTATAACTGCATTGCTTTTTTTTTTTTTTTTTTTAAAAAAAAAAAAAAACATCACTGGTTTCTATACATGCCCAAGTATAGCTGACGAATCTCCAAGTAATTTGCTTTTCTGGTGCTGAGTTATAACAGAATTGAACACCAAAGAATAAAGACTTGGCCCTATTGGAAGGCCAAGCTTACACATCACTTTGCTGCAGTTAACAGATAGCTGGGCTTCACATACACCAAAAAAAACCCAATTTATGGTGCTTTCAATTAATCACAGAATCACATATGGCTATGGTTGGAAAAGACCTTTGAGATCATCAAGTCCAACTGTTATCTAACTCTACCAGGGCCACTTCTAAACCCTGTCCCTGAGCACCATATCTAGACGGCTTTTAAATACCTCCAGGGATTGCAATTCAACTACTTCCTTGGGCAGTCTGTTCCAGTCTTTGATAACCCTTTTGGTGTAGAAGTTTTTCCTATTGTCTAACCTAAACCTGTTCTGGTGCAACTTGACACCATTTTCCCTTGTCCTATCAGTTGTGACTTGTAAGAAGACACCAACGCCAACCTCCCTACAAGCTCCTTTCAGGTAGTTGTAGAGAGCAATGAAACCAAATTCAGTGTATAAATTATGAATATTGACAGTATACATTTTCATATATACACATGTATACATGAAGATACAAGTTGCTGCAACATGGAATTACCATTACACTCCCATTTCTCGAAATACCACAGTAGTGACTACAAGTTGTGCAAAGGATCAAAAGAGACACACTCAGCTGGGCTTTAGAAGCTAGATGTCCTGCATGGTCACCCTTTCTCCCCCCTCCCTCACCAAATACTGAGGCATCTTCAATATTACTAACTCAGTGCAAGAATTACAGGTTAGATGTGAGTACAGGGCTGTGCACTTGATGCGTGTGTAAATACTCAACCACCACCAAAACCCCCACATACTTTACAGGAACACTGCAAATCTCAGTGTGATAAGGTGCAATGCCACAATACAAACACATTTCACAGCAATTTGCAAGATTTCCTACTTGGAGGAAAACAACTATTAGCAGAACCTCTGTCAAGGGAGCAGACTTGGAATCCTAAGCACAGTGGGTAAATTACAAGGAACGTTCAGTAACTCCCATAAGTTCAAGTTCATGGCAGTTTTTATTGTATACTGTACGTACTAACACAAGTGGAGAAGAATTGAAGAGTCAGCACACTAGTCAACATTTAATTATCATTCTGGATTTTATTTCTTAAAAGAAACCCCCAAAGCTCTCCCACATTTATTCAGTGTTAAGTTTACATTCAACTTATTTTAGTCACTTAAAATCAGTAGTTTAAAATATATACAAGTGTTCCCCGAATTTTCAAAGTCTATAACAGAATATAAAATCTTTCTGTTTCAGATTTTCCCAAAATCTGTACATACTGAAAAACGAATGGATTGGAGCATTTCTGTAGAATTGCTGCAACTCAGTTTAAAACTAGTGGAATGTGAAATGGCAAGGTTCTCCTTCTCTCTTTCTCTCCTCTTCCTCCTCTAGCCTCTCCTCCTCTCCCCCAACCGTTTTATTCCCTTTGGGAATAATTTTCCTTTTTTTTTTTTTTTTTTTTTTTTTAAATGCCCAGGTTATTTACTTCTATTTTCCCTTTAGCTTTTAAATAACCATAAAAATAGAATGGGAGGTGGTGGGGAGATGGAGGATGGGTTCCGATACATTGAGAGAATACCTTTGCAGACTCTGAGGCAGATTCACTTAGACTTATTGCTTAAATAGATAAGGAACACTTTGAATGCCAGTTTTAACATATAGTTCTTTAAATGTATTTTTTGCCAAAACCTAAAAAAAGTTAATTGTATAAAAGTTGCATAGTCTATATTCACACTGTTTAATTACTTTCATCTGAGGAAATATGCATTGCACATACATCCTATGCTCTGCCATGTAGGAGAACCCAGGCTTTTTTCCTGTCATTTCTAATGAATGTAACAGCCTACAGCAAGCTTTTCACAAAAGCACATACTTTATATGATTTATTGCGCCCCAGTACCTAATGACTGGCTGTCTTTTAAAATGTGATAAATGCTTCATAACTTGTAGGTCCACAAAAGAATTCCTTGCTGCAGAGTGGAATGGAATTTTTCAGGAATGTCTCCCTTATATAGTAAAGTTCCCTTTCTTTTTTGAAGGAAAAAAAAAAAAAAAATCAGCTTAGGAGAAAAAAAAGAAAAACAAATCCAATTGCAAGTAATTGCCTAAAAATAAATTCAAGACTTAAAACAACCCATGCCACACAGTGGCAAGCATTTTTAGCATGACTCAACGCTACATCCCTAGCTCCAAATTTTTTTATTATGTTCCCCTTCTATGTTAGCCAGACTCCACCCAAATCGCTCAGCTCTTTAAAACCGCTATGATTCAAGAATACCTCTTAATTTATTCTTGCCTTATTTTTGGTAAATCTTTACTTATTTCAGGTCTCATTTGCTTCTTTTTTAACCCTTCTACCTACTAGCATCTGCAGCAAATGCACACCTACCACATTCCTCAAGTGTCCAGACTTACATTGCTCACTAGCTCAAGTTCCTACCTACCAACCCCATGCCTAGAATTATTACACTATGGTTACTGAAGAACATTTATCACTTCAGTGAAAGTAATCAAAAAAGCTGGAATGCCTGAAACATTAAGATAAGTGTTCAACTTAAAACATGTAAATCTAAAAAAACCCCACAGGTAATACCGCAAATATTTTTTCCCCAAGTACCCAATGTATCTATCACATCTACTGTTTGTAATCGTACTCAGATTAGTGACATGATTCAAGAATCAATATTCTTCAAACTCAGCAGATGAGGATACAGAAAATATTCTAATTCAGTTCTTCTATGAAATAACAAACAAATCTTGGCTTCCTCCAAGCTGCCCTGTGCCTTTTTAACTCCCCTCACTTCAGGAACTTCAGCTTCACAATTTTACATGGTACAGCTGTGACTAGAGAGACAAGGTATGCTACATTATTTCTAAAGTCTACCTAGGGCTGATGCATGCCAACTGTTGCCAAAACACATAATACAAAATCAAACAGACCAAGGTTTTCTTCCTTCCTTCCTGTGTCTTCTTCCTCTACTCTGTTGACAAACCAAAAAATGGAGGCATGGTAGAGTCACGTAAATGATGTGTTTCTAGGATGCCAGGCTTAACATGGAAAAGCTTACACAGAGGTGATGTAAATATTAAGTTCATAGCTAAGAAACCGCAGTAGCTAATGCAAGTCTGTGCTTTCTTTCTCCATTACCTCTAAGGTGAATTCTTACATGTAGCCATCCCTATCTGTTCCTATTTTTGGTACTGCCAGCATATCCTTGGTGTCCTTAGGGAAGAGTGCTACCACACTCTTCCTTAAAAGCATGAGAGCTCTTGACTTACCCTTATGAGGTAAGTTTTCTAGAATAGGCACAAGACTGCAAAGCAGTGCCAAAACTCATCTACTAAAAGAAAACAAACAAATAAACACAACCTTCCTTTTCTTCAATGTAATATAGCCAGTTGTCCCTCTGAAACCCTTAAGAGCACGTCAATTCCCAGAAAACCGGAGAATACTACAAGGCTTAAGATTCCACTTTCCACATCAATGTCAATTCAATCACATGCTACCATAGCATTACTTACGGTGTTAGATACATATTTTATAATATGTCTGCAACATAGGTCAGTTAATTCCACTGCAAAAACCTTAACTTTTACTTCAGTAAGTAAAGAGTCTTTAACTTCACATAACATCTTGCAGATTTAACATGCATAATGGTTTGGTTTTTTTTTTTTTAAGAAAAAAACCCCACCCTCCTCAGTCCACTCAAAAGCCTGTTTTACCATAATCAAGACAGACCAAAGTAAGAAAATAATGGATCAAAATTTTACAAAAATAAAAGGCATTAAATCTGTATTCAACATTTTAGAAATTAAACCTCAGTATTTACTTTTGCTTTCTATACCGTTCACCACAGCAGATACTACTTTCTACATCCCTACAGACGCATCCAAAGACATTCCAAGGTATACAATCAAATGTCACTATCTGCTCATGCATGTAAAAACCTTGGATATCACAGTCCATTTGATTTGTACTACCAGCAGTGATTATTTCTCAAATTTCCAAACCTGATTTTTATCTGCAGCATTACAAGTTCTCATTTCCACATCAGCACGCCCCTCAGTTGTACGATAAGCAGTAAGGCACTTTCCTGAATGAGGATGATAAATAGTCCCATCTTCTTTGAAATGCCATATAATTATTTCTGGGATAGGAGAACCATCTTTTGGGCAGCTCCTCATACCTATGAAGTTTTCATGCTCAGGGACTTCAGCACATAGCTCAGTTACAGAGTTAAATCTAATCTCCTTATTTGATGTATATTCAAAAAATTGATTGCCTCCCTGACCATGACATCCAAAGAGAGAAAGGTGAGCCCCAGTAGGATTATGTTCTGGCAGGACATAGTCAAGGCATTCTGAAGCTATTCCCGCACTGCGGATAGCACCATGCCAGCCAGGACGATCTTCTGGTACGTGCAATTCAGGAAAAATGTTTTTTAAATACCAGTTAAAACTCTTGCATTTCAAACGCTCTCTTAGTATCTTTCTTTCGGAAATATCTCCATAGTTTTCTTTTCTTGCTGAGGGATTTCTGTTGTAAAAGTGCTCTTTGTACTCATCCATCCACACCTCAGCAGCTCGTGCCGTGTTCTGAAGGAAATTTGGTCTAGCGTAGGGCGCACGCTTCGGAAACACGTGGCCTACATGGGAGCAGGGATGAATTTCCAACATGCCTCCACACTGCCAAACCCTAAACGACAATTCTAAGTTCTCCCCTCCCCAAACATCCATTCCTGTATCGTAGGTGCCCAGGTACTCGAAATACTTTTTGCTGACAGCAAACAAGCCACCAGCCATAGTTGGGGATCTGATGGGGTCAGTTTCAGATTTTCGTCTGAGACGCTCATGTTTAGGCACTGAGTGCCACTGAAATGTCAGCCTCCAGTCAAAACCCCCAATCATGGGCTCTGCCGTTTGCATGTAGTATTCAAATGTTTTCCAGTCAATGGTGTCAATGACAGGACAAACAATAACACTCTCGTTCTCAGCAATCCTCTGGAGCAGTGGTTCCAGCCAGCCAGAAACACATTCACAGTGACAGTCTAGAAATGTGAGGACATCACCAGTAGCAAAGGTAGCGCCGATTAAGCGTGCACGAACCAATCCTTCTCTTTTGTTGGTTCTTATCAAACGAACTCTTTTCAGACTGCTAATGTATTTTTCAAGATCAGTCTTCAAATACACTTTATCACTCAAATCATCCACCAGTATAATTTCTTTTAGAAGCACTGAAGGCGACGTTTCAAGAACACTATGTATTGTCCGCAGCAACGTTGACCAGGCTTCATTGTAAAAAGCAATTATAACAGATGTTGTGGGCAGTCTTCTGTAGTCATACGATTTAGTTTTACAGCCACTCAGTCGATTATCTTCAATGTGCCGGTGAAGAGAGATTTTATCACTCAAATAAATATTAATTGCATACTTCTCAATCAGCTCTTCTTCCTGTTTCTTTTCCTCGGGACTCAGCTGCGGGCGAGAGGGCTTACCCCATTCTCCTGGGGCATAAGGATCAGGCGGGGATTTGTCATAAACTGGACGAGCCAAATCCACAGCCTTTTCTGCTCGGTCAGAGAAGCGCCTCTCCCATTTCCCTTTGGTGATGCTCTCCCCGGAGAGGGAGGCACCGAAGGAAGAGACCGACAGCTCGACCACAAAGTAAGCGATTGTCAAGAAGCCGAGAAACAGGCAGGTTTTGCGGACCCACGTCCATCTTCTCGCCAGACGGATCCTCATCGTAGGCGATTAAAAGCAGCCCCTAGCAGAGAGGAGCTCCGTCAACTACAGCCGGCTCCCGCCGCGTCCCCGGGACGGAGGGGGCCGCCGGCCGAGTGTGCGGCCAGTAACTACGCGGCGGGCCCAGAGCTCTGCCGGGGGGACCGGGGGCAGCAGCGGAGGCAGGGAGCAGCCCCCCCCCGCCCCTCCGGCCTCGGCGCTCCCCTCACTTACTTCCTCCTCCTCCTCCTCTCTCGCCGCGGGACAAACCCCTCCTCCCGCCTTGTGGTTTGCTCAAAAACTTGTCGCTTAAGGAAGGGGCAGAGACTCCTCGGTCCGCCCGGCCGGCGCGGGAGCCCGCCCCGCCTGCGCGCCGGGAACCCGGCAGCTCTGCCAGCTGCTGGGGAGGGAGGGAGCGAGCCGCCCTGCCCAGAAAGCAAACGGCACCCGGCCCCGCCGCCGGCCCCTGCACTCACCCAGCCCCGCGGCGTCCGCGTTGAAGGCGACACCCGTCACGGCCGCTCTGTGGCCTCGGAAAGGCCGGATCAAGAGGGGGTCCTCCTGGGGGAGAGGGTGCGCACCGTCAGGCTCCGGGTGGGGGGATCCCCCACCCGCCCTCCCTCCCCCCTCGGGAGCCGTCAGCGTCCCGCCCGCGGCGGAAGCGCGGCGGCGAGCGGTCCCTGCACTCTGAGCGCTCCCACCGGCGGGCGCGGCGGCCGCACCGGCTGCAGCCGCGCAACCCTCGGCGCCGGGCGACACCCGCCGGCAGCCGCATCTCGCCTGTCCGCCGCCCGGGCCCTTACCAGCACGGAGGCCATGGGCGGAGCGGGCCGCCGCAGCAACGGCAGCTACCGGAGCGGAGCGGCCCCCGTCAAACCGCCGCGCTCCAGGCGCTACCGACCGAGCCCCGAATTCATCCGCGGCGCCAACGAGCGCGGCTTGCGAGCCGCCCATTCGCTGGCCCCGCGGCGAGGGGCGGGGCCGCAGAGCAGCCTATCGGTGGTGTAGGTGCTCGACTTCCTCTTAAAGACACAGGGCCCCAGCGGCCCTCGCGTTGCTTGGCTACCGCGGGAGCCCGCGGCGCCGCCTCAGCGGTGTTCCCCGGCCGGGCCCGGGCTCGGCGGCCGTGGGGCGGGGCGGCCTCCCCGGTCGGGCTGGACACGTGGAAGTGTCTTGTCTCCAAGATACCGAGGGGCCGAGCGACCGCCGAGGATTAGGCGGGTGCTGCAGCGGGAGGTGGGAAACTCGACCGGGGGATTGTTATTTAAAAAAAGAAAAACAACCCGAAACAGCAGTTTCTTCGCCCAGCTTGTGAGGGACACCCTCAGTGCTGGGCTGGCTCTCCGGCCGCCTGGCAGCGAGGCGCTCGGGCTGCACTGGAGCTGCTTGGCCTGGGCGGCTGGAGGCGCTTCAGCAGCCCCGGGCCGCGGGGAGCCCCTGCGGCCTGAGCCGCTGCCCCCGGCCTGGTTGCAGGCGGATCGGGCTTCACTTGATTTTGCTGGTTGAGGAAAAGTTCAACATGAGCCAGCAGTGTGCTAATGCAGCCCAGAAAGCCCCAACTGTCTCCTGGGCTGCATCAAAACAAGTGCGGCCAGCAGGTTGAGGGAGGTGACTCTCCCCCCTACCCCGCTCTCCTGAGACCCCATCTGGAATACTACATCCAGCTCTGGAGCCCCGAGTACAAGAAGGACATGGATCTGTTGGAGAGGGTCCAGAGGAGGGCTACCGAGATGACTAGAGGGCTGGAACACCTCTCCTACGAAGACAGACTGAGAGAATTGGGCTTGTTCAGCCTGGAGAAGAGAAGTCTTGAGGGAGACCTTATTGCAGCCTTCCAGTATCTGAAGGAGACCTACAAGAAGGCTGGGGAGGGACTTTTCACAAATGCCTGTAGTGATAGGACAAAGGGTAATGGGTTTAAAATGGAAGATGGTAGATTTAGATTGGAAATTATAAGGAAATTTTACACTGTGAGGGTGGTGAGATGCTAGAACAGGTTACTCAGAGGGGTTGTGGATGCTCCATTACTGGAGGTGTTCAAGGCGAGATTGGATGGGGCCTTGAGCAAGCTGGTCTAGTGGGAGATGCCCCTGCCATGGCAGGGAGGTTGGAACTAGATGATCTTTGAGGTGCCTTCCAACTCAAACCATTTTATGATTCTGCCAAGGGGCCTGAAAACCTGAAGAAGCACAATATTAAAAGCTAATGGGAGATCTGGCCTGGGTTACCTTGATTTTGTAACATAACCTAATGAAGGATAGATCTGTATAACATCTCAGACTGATACTGTATTAAAGTAGTTTGGCCTCTTTTGTCTGTTTTCCAGTTGTTTCTTAGCCTGTTAATACTTTCTAGATTCCCAAGTCAGCACTTGCGTTTGTGTCATACAGGGTTGTCTTTAAACAGTCCTTTAATGGTCTAAAAAAGTGCAACTACCTGTTTTCAAAACCAAAGCAAACAGTAACACAGGAATGTTGCTGCTAGTGCTGTGAATGTTTATGTAGCTCCATGGTTAGGTAGATGAGGGAAACGGGCACAAACTGGAACACAGGAAGTTCCACCTCAGCATGAGGAGAAGCTTCTTTACTGTGAGGGTGACAGAGCACTGGAACAGGCTGCCCAGGGAGATTGTGGAGTCTTCTTCCCTGGAGACTTTCAAGACCCACCTGGACATACTCCTGTGTGACCTTCTCTAGATGAACCTGCTTTGGCAGGGATGTTGGACTAGAATCACAGAATCATAAAATGTGTTGGGTTGGAAGAGTCCTCTAAAGGTCATCTAGTCCAACCCCCCCTACAATAAGCATGGACATCTCTAACTAGGTCAGGTGCTCTAGACTAGACTAGATGACCTACAGAGGTCCCTTCTAACCCCTACCATTCTGTGATTCTGTGAACCACTCTCACTGAAAAAATGACTGCTCCAATAGTTATGCCTGTAAAAAGAGGGTTGACATCATTTAGCAAAAGGGAGGGCTGTGACAGCAAAACTGTCATTCGATATGCAAGTGCTCATGAAGAATTTACACCACAATTACCCTTTTTTTAAAATCCAGTCTGCATTTTACAGAGTTTCATCTGACATTCTCTTACAGCTACAGAATCAGGTCAGTAATTAGGCCAACTTGTAAGATTTGTCAGTTGTAGGACAGTTCCAAATCAATTGTGTTTAATGATGAAGTGTTTAACATTTAAAATAATAATTTTTAAAAATGCTGAACAAAGCAGGATTATCACAAGTATACAAAAAGATTTCCATTAAAATCTGATAGCGACTCCTTACATTGATGTTATGCAGGATGATAATTTACCTTTACAGCTTCAAAACAGAAAAGAAATTTATAAAAAAAAGTGGTGGGAGATGACACGTTGGCTTTAAAATGGACCTAACTAAAGTTACAGTTTTATGTTATTATTTGTTCATGGTTTGTTGTGGTTTTTTTTTCTACACAGCTCACTCACCCAACCCTTTGTGCTACCTCCTGTGATGTATTTATCACAAAGTAAAATGTAGCATTAAAACAAGTTGGTAATTATAAGACTTACAGGTCCCACATTTTACCACTTTGCAAGAACAGTGAATTAAATGGTTAAACTTAAATTCACTTGGTCTCCTCACTGCTATTGAAGTCTTCCAACCATTTCTCAACTGTTTTTCCAAATATGCTCTTTCTGCTAGGGGTCTATCAGCTGTGAATGAAGCCTCTCCACAGGGAGACAGCCAAGCTACATTTCAGTCCTCCGGGAAGCAGGTTTAGTACCAAACTTTGAGTGATCTTAGTCATGGAATCATAGAATGGCTTATATTGGAAGGGGCTTTAAAGATGATCTAGTTCCAACCCCCCTGCTATGGGCAGGGACACCTCCCACTAGACCAGGTTCCTCCATGCCCCATCCAACCTGGTCCTGAACACTTACAGGGATGCAACATCTACAGCTTTCCTGGGCAACCTGTTCCAGTGTATGCCCACCCTCAGAGTTAAGAATTTCCTCCTAATTTCCAATCTAAATCTACGCTCACAGAGTCGCAAAGTCACAGAGCCACAGTCACAGAGTTGTGGGGGCTGGAAGGGACCTCTAAAGATCATCTAGTCCAACCCCCCTGCTAGAGCAGGAACCTAGAGTAGATCATGCAGGAACACATCCAGTTGGGTTTTAAATGTTTCCAGAGACAACAATTCTACAACCTCTTTGGACAGCCTATTCCAGTGCTCTGTTAACCATTACCCCGCATCCTATCACTACAGGCCTTTGTAAAAATTCCCTCCTGTGTTATTCCATGTTCTCCTTTCCTTTTCTCTTGCATGAGAAGAAAATACCCTCAGTGCTGCTGTAACTGTGTATTACAGGATCTGAGTCTTTCTGGTAGTGTATGTTCTCAGGTTCAGATGTGTTCTGGCAGCTCCTTAAAAGCCAGTGGAAAGAAGCAAGTTATTTTATTTACAAGCTCAGCTAAAAGACAATTCCCAGTCATACTGAATCTTTTTGCTTTTGCCGCCTTCTCAGCTTTTACACTTTCAGCAGCCCAGTGTCCTTTACTCATTTTGGGGTGATAGCAATAAACTCAAATCTGCCCAGAAAATCCCTGAATTATAAAGTGCCAAGTGATAGGTGTAAAGCAAAGGAAGGGCTGCGATTACTGAAAGAGGGCGGCATCCCTCTTCCTACAAATTGCTGGAAGAGTGTTCCTCAAATTGTAGAGCTTACAAAGTTAGTCTGTTCCTTGCAGCTTTTCCTCACCTGAGAGTGTTTTGAACACTCTCAAATGCTTGTAGGAAGCAAAGTATTCCTCTACTGCAGGCATGTAATTAGCTATAATGACTGCAGTTATAAAGCTGGCAGGTAATAGCTTTTATGCTGTTTTTTCTCATTAGCGTGCATAGATTTTATTTTTAGAATGATTTTAAGATAATTGTAACTCCTAATAATTTAATACAATTGAGTTGCTATTGTCTTTTAAAGGTTTAGAATAACTGTTCTGTGATACACAACCACAACCTACTGTTGTTGTGCACTGTGATGACAGTGATAAATGGTGCATTGGAAAATATCTTCCAAGTGCTGTGTCTGAGTAGGCTGTTGTTTCAGCAGCTGTGAAGTTTTTTCCTCAGGCACTGAGTTAAGGTAGTATACTTCTGGTTGGACTGTATGATCTTAAGGCTCTTTTCCAACCTAAGCGATTCTATGATTTTATGTCCAAACAGAAATTGTGGATACAGAGGAACACTTCAAGACTGTAACCCAAAGTTCATTCATGCAGGCTGCATGGTCACTGTAGGAAAGGACCTAGTAAAAGTGTGAAATTCAAGGACACATGGACAAACTGGGTACCCTTTGTACATGTGTGTTGCACTGCACATGTAGATTACACTGATCATGTGGTTTCATGAGGTAATACAATGCATGTGCACAAGGGACACCTAAAATTCTGTCACATCTAAAATGAGGACTTTTTAATTAACGTTAAGCCTACTTTAAAATAAAACTGAGAACCTCAACTTTAATTACATGGGATTGTATTGGGAGCTGCTGTGTTAGCAGCAGAGCTGTCCAGGCCCGGGAGAGGACTTAGGCTCTCCGGCTGTTGGCAGACAGGGGACACAAGCAGGTGGTGGTGGTGTGCCGTGGGCACTAGAGGGGAGTATGAGATACGCTTTGCCAAAGTGGTGTCAGTTATTCATCCACCTACATGCAGGAGAAGAGTTTAGTTTCAGGGCACAAAGATTTAATTATAGGCTGTCTTGCAGTTGTAGAACCATTATACCTTATGCCCCTGGCGTCTTTCCAACATCTGATCCTACCTTTTTTTCTTCTACTTGAAAATAGTTACGAAAATAAATATTAAGACTGTAAAGCAACTTGTGAAACACTCTTGTTTTTTTGGTTTTGTTGAAATTTTCTTATGAAAATCCCATTAAAGACAACAGTAGCAAGAAAATGGAAAATAAATGGTTATCAGGTAGGTACATATAGAGTTGAAATGCAAGGATTATTTAGAATATTTATGATGTTACTATTAGTCTAAGAAACATATAGTCTAAGAAATGTCCCAAGATCCTCAGGGAATTGGCAGGTTTACTTGCTAAGCCATTCTCCGTCATATTTGAAAAGTCACAGGTGAGGTCCCCAGTGACTGTAGAAAAGGGAATATCACACCCAGACCCTGGGAACTACTGACCAGTCAGCCTCACCTGGAAGTTGTGTCAAAGCATATGGAAGATGAGAAGTTGGTTAAACACAGCCAACATTACTTCACCAAGGGCAAATCATGCCTGACTAATCTAGTGGCCTTCTATGGTGGAGTGACTGTATCAGTGAACAAGGGAAGAGTAACTGATGTCATCTACTTGAACTTCTGTAAAGTGGTTGTCCCCAGTAACATTTGTGCCTCTAAACTGGAGTGATATGGATTTGATGGGTGGACTGTTCAGTGGATAACAAATTGGTTGGATGGTTGCATCCAGAGGGTGTCCGGATGGCTGGCTCGATGGGTGGCTCAATGTCCAGATGATTAGTGACAAGTGGTGTCCCTTAGGGGTTTGTACTGTGACCAGTGCTGTTTAATATCTTCATCAATGACATAGTGGGATTGAGTGCACCCTCAGCAAGTTTGCAGATGATACCAAGTTAAGTGGTGCATGACATGTGAGAGGGATGGGATGCTATCCAGAAGGACCTGGACAAACTTGGGAAGTGGGCCCATGTGAACCTCATGAGGTTCAACAAGGCCAAGTGCAAGGTCCTGCACCTTGGTTGGGGTAACCCCTGGTATCAATACAGGCTGGGGGATAGTGATGGAGAACAGTCGTCTGGAGAAGGATTTAGGAGTACTGGTGGATGAAAAGCTGGACATAGCCAGCAATGTGCACTCGCAGCCCAGAAGGCCGATTGTATCCTGGACTGCATCAAAAAAAGTCTGGCCAGCCAGCTGAGGGCGAGATTCTGCCCCTCCACTCTAGTGAGACCTCACCTGGAGCACTGTGTCGAGCTCTGGGGTCCCCAGTACAAGAAAGACACAGACCTGTTAGAGCAGGTCCAGAGGAGAGCCACAGAAATGATCAGAGGGTTGTTGCAGCTGGTAGATATTTGAGATTTTTCCTTGTTCAGTGTATAGATCGTATTTATACTGAAAGATAAGTAAAAGAACTTAAAGTGCCTTAAGGAAAGGAAAATGGCATAATTTAAAACCAGCACTTTAAACCAAATAACCACCTGGATTAGAAGCTGAGAATGACAATTTCTCTGCCAAAGGACTTGTCTTAAAGTTGTTAGAATTTCTATAAAAGCGAGTGAGTTTTTTTCAGTTTGTTCCTTTTAATTAGCTGCTTTTCTATAAAAGATACCTATCTTTCTAATGACTACAGGGATTAAATTCCTGAATTTGTCCCCGGGTTTGTCCCCAGTACCCAAACAGCACAGTAAAAATACTGACATAGTGACTGATACCCATATGCAATCCCAGATTTAAAGAACTTATTTATCTTTTTTTTTTTTTTTGTAATGTTTTCATGGATGATCAATACCAGTAATGTTTGCTATGTTTCCAATAACATGGGTATGTTGGCAAATATATGCTTATTTCAATGTTCTTGTATCTAGCTTTTCTGAAAATAAGCAATTGTTTTCTAGAAAGATATGTGGTACCATCGATCTTTGCCATTGCATACAATACCTGAGGAACTCTCATGTTGCAAAATTCAATGCGCTGGAATCAAGTTACTTGGTAACGTGTGTTTAAAATCAAGAACTATTGATGCATCTTACTGGGTTTATGAGGGTTAGAATGAGTCTGGAAGAATTTAGTACAATGTAGCAAAGGTTAGAACAAATTTATTAATGCTTCAGCTGATGCCATATGGAAAGGTGTTTATGTAACATCTTCCATTTAGTACTGGTTAATAGCATCACTTTAATAATGTGGATATTAACTGCAAGAGTGAGTCCATGCAAACTGATGAGCAGTTAACTGTTGTGTGGAGATACTTGACTTGAAGTATCTCTTTAGGTGTATATCACGAGGCAACATTTTACCAAAAGACTCTGCTAAGGAGAATGAATTAGGGAATGGAATAAACAGGACCAAGAGAAACTGAAGTATGAAACTGAACTAGAAAAATGAGTGCTTGGTATCAGACAGCACTTAATTTTAGGAAAAAAAGATGTAGCTTTTATTGAAGACTAAACTCTGTGAAACCAAATTCTGTCTTAGCTGATAAGTTTATGATAAAAGGTGGCAGTAAATCTATTTGCTGGGTGTTAACGAGGAACTTGGCATTTGCACATGCAGAATACATTTTAGTAGGTATTTTGTACGTTCATGAACGTACTCAGAAAAATAGACAAATTTTCATTTGTACATAGATAGGTGAACAGGATATGAGACAGAAACATGAACTGAAGGCTGTGCCATAATAACCCGGAGTCTATCAGTGAGGCTGGGTTGTTGATGATTGTACCAGTGAAGACCAAAGACAACAATAACATTTTTTCTGTGCTTGAAGGTACAAAGCAGAGGGGGATGTATGAGCATTACCATGAGACTTTGGGGAACTAGTGCGATTGAATGAAAAATTACAAGCCATGCATATTATAGCAAAAATAATCAGATACAGTAATATAGCACTTTTTATTCAGAGACTGTGAAATAACAGATCAAATATGAGTGGATAGTGAAGGTACAAGAGAAAACTAAAGCAAGTGCCTGAAACAAATGACCAAAACTGCCATGTACAAAGTATGAGAAATGCTAACAAATGTTCTTATAAGAAAAAAGTGAGGAAAAACAGTATGTTGCTATTATTAGGAAACAAGGAACCTAATGGTGTCCGAACACCTGCAGCTACAAGTGGAGGAAAGGAATATTAAGCTGTTAAAAAAAAAAAATCACAGGGGGAGATCAGTGGCCAGTTGATCTGCTAGGTCCTCCACTATAACTTCCAGTTTAACAAGTTTGTTTATAGAGGCAAAGGATGGGGAACATGGTATCCAGAGAGATGGAGAAGGAAGCAGAGGAGCACACTCAGTGGAGCAGGGATGGTCTTCAACTGCACAGCCTGGTGCACATACCATGTTTTACCTGTGGCATTAGTTTCTTCTGCAAAATGTTTTTCTGGCTCCTCTGAGACTTCAGGTGCTTAGCACAAGGCTGTGCTATATGCATTTGTTTAGCAATGTCACAACACTAGTCTCCCAGCTCTGCACCACTCATGCATCCTCTAGAAAGGATCCTTGACTCCCTAGCTCATGACTCGTCCAGAGATGACTAGGGCAGTGAATTAGAAATGTCATTGCTCTCTCCTCTGCTGCCCCTTTGTGGCATGAATCATCAGTTTATTTTACTAACACAAACTAGACTTTTGTTAGTACATCTAAAAGAACTAGGAGAACTTCATTTTACTCTTTCGTTTGGTTAGTTACCAGAGGCAGAGGAGTAAGGCAAGGTGTTTCTGACCAGCAGTGGCAGTTGCTTCTGGTTCAGGATTGTTAGAAGAGAAGACTGGGCCACATGCAAGAGAGAAAACCTTACAGACTACATTTTTTTGACACTTCATGGGCAACCCTAAATGCTGATTGATCTGTGCTCATTATTGCTATAGCAGAGCAGAGTAGGGACTCTGGAGAAGGAAAGCCTACATCTGTACATTCTTTTTTTCTTTCTTTTGCTATTGCAGCACTGTCTGTCTGCTTGGGCAGGAAGAGCTTTGCAGCATAACAGTTGGCAAAGCCACAAGATGACAGAGTACCACAGATGCTTCCTGCTGCTACCATTTAGATATTGTTTGTGTTGCTGATGCACATAGAAAGATGAAGGGGGTACTAGTAATTTCAGACTCTCAGAAGTTTTACTACTAAATACACTGCTCTATTCACGTGCCTATATCGAGTATAAAAGCTGCCACCACAAATGAGACAGCTAGACACTGGTCTGATTCAAAGAGTAAGTGGCATAGTTGCATCTTTCAAACGCTGCTTATGAAATGATAAAAATCTAACCAATGGGACCTATTCCACTGGTAAGCCATGCAAGTATAGTGAGTCATTTTGAGGGTAGAAAGCCCAAACTGCAAATATCTTCCCCACTCCACGCGTTTTTCTAAACTCCCTTTCCTGTCCTGCAGGCAGGCTGTGTACATACTTAACTGGATGCGTGTCAACTTGCTTGAAGCCATCTTGCAGGCACTCTAATAAGAAATTTTATGCTGATCTCAGCATAATGACTGGGCTTGTTTCAGAAAGGGATGAATTCTGAATGGCTGAACAAGACCTGTACTGTACAATGCAGAGAAGCAGGAGATGGCATCTGCTTAATATCCCAGAATGGAGCAGGGAAGAATGCCTGTAATTTTCCTTTTAAAACAAGCTTGCGAGAATACTGCTCAGGCTTCCTGTAGCATTCTGTTGCATCACAAAACATTACTTTTATCTTTTTGCATACTTCCAATTGCAAGGCTGCTGCACGTGGACACACTACACCCAGTATCTCCATCACAATCCAGTTGGGATCGTGCAGGATGCTTTACTTTGGCAGTTAGCATACAGGTACTGTGGAGACTGGTCCCCACTGCGGGGAGGGTCAGCTGGGCCTCACAGCAGACAGGACATGCAGCACATCAGTATCACTGTAATTCCTGAGCACTACAGAAAAGAAAAGAGAAGTGTCTTCCCTTTCAAAGTTAGAAGGGATATCTGGGTGCAGCAGCTTTTGCAGATGCAGATGCACACAGGAAGTGTGCTCTGATGGCTTCTGCCCCTCCTGAATTAACCCAGGCAGTTTTCCTTCAGTATACTGAGGCTGCAACTTATCAAGTATTTGTACATCGCACCTTCTCTCAGCCAGAGACAAAATATTAAATTCATGCTAAAATCACAAGGTATCCTGTTAGAGATGATGGCACCTTACTTACTCCGTGCACTGCTTGTATTTTTTTTTGCACTACTTCTTGGTAATTGTTTGCTGGCTACTTTCAATCTAGTTTAAGAAATTTCATCCTTAACTAACTTTTGTTTTGAAGAACACAGCCTACTGTTAGTATAAACAGCTTGTTCTTGCACTCCTAGAACAGAGAATGTGTGGTTTGAATTTCCTAGTTGTCAGAAAACTGTCCTATATGCTTTCTACAAGAGCTTCCCTTCCAGATCACTCCTGCTGCAAGGAAGTTTTCCTGCCATATTATTGAATGATTGTGAAACGTACATCTTCCTCAAAAGCATATGAACACTTGCAGATAGGTACGTGTGATACATCACTTACGTTAGCCACATTTAATTTTGGTATTTTAAATATAACGCGCTAGGTTCTTACATCAGTTTACTTAGAAAATTTGGTATTCTACTCTTGTTACACTCCCTTCAACTTATCATCACGTATGTGAAATTATACAATGATCCACAGCAGTTGTCAAAGGTTGGTATTCAGATTCACAGCACAGATCCTGGTAGGTTCTCCTCTAAACCAAAACAAATAAAGATGATTGAAATGCTCCCTTCTAACAGTAGCACCTTGAGCTGGAGGAGCCTGCTTTAAGATACATGCTTTTCAACTTGTACATTCATTATTTTTGCTCCTCACTCTTATCCTGCTTCCCTTCCTTCCCTTTCAACAACATGCCTGCTGCTCACGCTTTTCTTTCCACACTCTCTTTTCAACTCCCACTAAACTTCCTTCATCCACAGTATCTTAGCTGTTGTTTCCTTCAGCTTTAGTTACTGGGGCACTAGAAGCCACAGAGGGAAGCACCTTTCTGCTTGAATTTTGCTGTTGAGAGAACAGCCCACAGAGCTGATGGCATCCAACAAGCATCAGCTTGCAGCAGCAGTTTACCTAGAAGCTGTTCCGGTGTGGTTCACCATACTGTCACAGAAGCTGTTGAAATGGCACAACTGAAGGGACACTGCAGGAAGAAGAGAGGAGCAGAGGAGGTAACCTGAACCAGCATCAGGGACTACAGTCCTGCTGTGTGAAAGGCTCAGCTGCAATGCAGTCACACCTCCCTGCAACCAGTCAGAGCAATTTTGCTCAGGACAGGTACAATTTTCAGAGAATTTTTGCTGAACAAAAGACAAGGTTGACTACATAGATATTTAACAGGTTGTAACAACTTGTCCATGCTTTCCACTGGGATAGTGAGATCCTCAGCACCAGGAGATCCTCCTTGACAAGTGGCAAAGAAAAACTGGAGAGATCGTATCAGCAGCAACAGACATTAACAGAAAAATAACACTTCCCCCTCCAATTCCACTCTTTGAAATGGCTGAGCCTTTTTTGTTTCACAACATTATTCTTCCCTTCCTCACTCCCCCCGCGCAAAAGTCCCTTGAGCTGTGTAATTTTATTAGGGAAGTGAGTGGTTAAGTGTATGCCTCCATGAATTTCTCTCAAAGGCCTGATTTCTAAGTTACAGTACAAGTATTAAGCCTTGCAAGACTGAAACAAGGCAAGAAAGCCACAGGAGCACTGGTCTTGTATTTGGCAATATCCCAAGCGTAGTCAGTTTGGAAATAACCATCTACTGCTTAGCTGTTGAAATTGGATTGATTTTAAGTGCAACACTTCAGACTGGCTTTATGAGTGTGTTTTAGCATTTCAGTCTTTTTGAGAATGATTGTCAGAGATCAAGCATGACTTTGGAAAACAAACATTGAGGGGTCTGTTGGTTGTGCTGATTGCCTTCAGGGACAGTAATGAAAAGCTGAGGTAAAGTAGTATTTACAAGTGGTATTTTGATCAGCTCACACTCCTCATCCACTGATCAAAAAGCCTGTAGCACTTCCTCATTCAAACATGTAAAATGCTGATCATGTTGACTGGTACAGAGCTGACACATGATCATTTAGTTGATACTCGGTGGCCCTTTTCAAAAAGAAGGAAGTCAGTGAGACAAAGCTGTAATAATTATATTCAAGTATTGATGTGCCTGCAAAATGGCTGGGGACTCCTGCTCTCACTGCTCTTTAAAAATGGTAGTTCAGAATACTTTTTTAACCTCCTGCTGTATAATTCATCTTTTACTGAAACATTAATGCCTTTGAAAAGAAACATGCCCCAATATACTGCCCTACAGAAGAAAATTCAAATGATTTCTGCACCTTTAAGGTAGAGACCCAGAACACAGCATATTAAGATGTAGTGGTATAGGCACTCCTCCACATCTTCTAAACATACTTTAAATCTGTTTTAGTTTCAAAAGCAATGTGTTATTTATAACAAAAAAGCTATGACAGATGTTTTGCAGAAACTCGGCTATTTTTCCAATAGTTAGAATGTCAAATTTCTATTTGAATCATCTCACATTACTTCAACATTTGGTCAGCCAGCTAGTTTTACTATGCATTTTATACATGGAATATTTGACAGGAGCTTTTTCCGATTATCTCTTTTTAGGACCAGAATGGCAGTTTTGTAATGTCAGGCTTCCTACATCAGTATTTAAAGTTTTATATGCAATTATCTGAGAACTAATAAAAGACTCCTAATCTGATATAATACTAAGTTTTCCAACTGTAACAAAGTTTTTCTGTAACTCAAGGCAAAAGAGAGAGCATTTGTATGTAAGAGCAGAACTCATGATCAGTTAGAACAATAATATAGAATTCATTAACTCTATATGATTCTGAGAGCACTTTTTTCAGAAACTCATCTTAAACACATAAAACCAGAAAAACTCCACAGTAGCTTTGAGAAAAAGGAGCAGGTTCTTGCAAGAGTCCTAAATAGAGAGTAGAGCAGTGAAACCCCACAAGTCTGTAAATAAATCAGCTTTTCATTTTCCTTAGAAATTATTTTTTATTCTTTATAAACCTGAAAGATTGGAAAGAGCCAAACAGCAGAGTGAGAAATCCTCTTCTTCCATGAGGAGCATCTACTTTCCACAGATCTGCAGCAGAGCTTTCTGGAGATCATGTTAAAATCTGTGAGCTTTCCTGTGAATTACAGACTGTTAATTTGAAGTGGCTAAGCATGTCTAGCTAACACATATTAGAAGGCATAAGCAAAATTTATCAGATACCCACTGAAGACAGTTTAAAAATGGGATAACAAGATAATTCAGGTTGGAAGGGACCTTGGGAAGTCATCTGCTGCAAAATCCACCTCAAAGCAGTAGAACTTAATGAAGTTTGATTCAAATTATTTCATGAAGCATCATTCCTTTAATGCCTGCAAAGAAAAAAGCTGTGAAATTTCCTCACTAAACAGTTATTTCCTGCTGAATAGTCTCCTGTCTCCACAAAAGAATAACTGAATAAGCTGTTATTTTGAACTTTTGAATACTGATTTCACCCAGCATCCCCTCTTCACAGCTCAGAATATCTTCCCAGACAGCTGCCTGCAGAACTGCATTGCACTGCGATGGGATAAACTCAGAAAGGATGGAAAAGGGGAAGGATTAGAAGCCACACAGAATCTATGCAGTTCAGCACTGAACAGTAACAACTAAGCTCTGTGTTGTTTCTCCTGCAGGTTTCTTTCCTAACAACAAAAAAAACCAACCCCAAACCAAACAACAACAAAAAACACACACAAAAAAGCCCCAGCATTCCAAGGTATCAGAAGCTTCTACAAGGAGCTTTCTGTTCATGACCAGCAACTTTTAATTCCTGACCATCTCTGAAATTTAAAAATATTACCACTGAAGACATCAAGATTAGCTTAAGTTCAGCTCACTGTAGAACAACTCTAAGAACTGTAAAAACACTAAAGTAACATTATTTGCGCTGAGCTTCATATTACTTACATTAGCCATAGGACAAACTATTCTTTTTATTCCATTTTCAACTTGTAAGAAGATCGTAGGAGAAAGAGCTGCTAGTAGAAAGAAGAGAAAAATGCATGCTTCTGTTTACTCAAAGATGCTTCTATTTACTACAAGATACTTCTACAGTGGATTGGGAACTGCAAGTTTTCTTCAATGCACATAGGCTATACCCTTTCTTCTGCACATAGTGGCCCCATCTTTTAAAAAAATTAAAATGAAAGCCACTGGTGACATTTCAGACAACCTGAGTCCCTCTCTTGTAAGAAGTCCTCTGGGATACTTGGCCAGCAAGCACAGGATATCATCTTGCATGCAGTAACTTAAAAGCTGGAAAGTTGTTGCATTTTACACAAAAGCAAGGTAGACTTGCTTATGCTTAATCATATAATTTGAGGGAGTATGTTTTAAATAGTAGCATCTTTCAGCACTGTTGTCTAGAGCACCTCATAGGAGAGCTCTTTGGACAAGATGAATAGAAAGCATGCACTTTGAAAAGTATGTATTTTTAAGACAGAGGGACAGGTTTTTCCCCATTAAGCACCAGTAGACTTTCATTTCAAAGTTTTAAAGCCAAACAGAGCTATCACTAGGATTGCTTAGCTGGTTACTTAGCACATCACAATTCCAGAAGGCTTATCGTGTCTTTACAGAACATAGCTAAAGTTGATGCTATTAAATTTTTGACCTTCCTAATCAAGTCATCATTCCAAAAGGTTTACTATAGCAGAAGTGATCTGAGCTCAGCTATCACAGTAAGCGTTATAGCAGGCAAGTATCATCAACAAGCCCACTGATCACATCAGTTTAAGGTACAAGAAAATGTTAGTTCCTTTCTTGCTTTGGCTCAGGTTTGATCACTCCAGTGACTGATTTCTTTGTTGAATTCAATCTATGTGTACAAATAATATCCATGAGGCTAATGGGGAAACCCTATAGAATTACAGCACCTACTCAAGAATTTCAGGATCACAGAATAGCCAAGTTTGGGCAAGGACCTCTGCAGATCATCTAGTCCAATCCCTTGCTCAAAGCCACATCAGCTACAGCAGATTGCTCAGGTCCGTGTCTAGTTGGATTTTGAGTGTCTCCAAGGATGGAGACTCCATAGTCTCTCTGGGTAACCTAGTCTGGCATTTGACCACCAGCACAGTAAAAAAGCATTGAAGACACAGTCTCCCTCTTTTGATTCTACTCATCACATATGCATAATTGTGACAATTAGATTCCTGTACAGCTGAAGAGCTGTTTTGAAGGTTGAGTGGTAGGGAGGAAGAAGGGCTGTTAAGCATGTGTTTGCTACCTGCGGCCAAGGGATCTGTACAACACAGCACAGTCTGTGCCTGTTCATGTTGTGGGATTGATCACTCCTCCATGTACAGGGGTCTCCAGGTCAGGATCACTACACCTGTTTAAGTAGATGTTTTATTATATAGCTACCTTACATTGCCTTCACATGTATTTTCCCTATTAAGTCCTCATAGGCCTTTTATGTCTATTTTCAAAGCCCTACCCTTAGGACTTTACTAGAAGTGGATCTTCAAGATATACCTGCCAGATGCCTACTGTAAGGTGTAATGCTTTTGAAGTTTCCTGCCCAAGGCTTAAATTTATAAGTGTTATCCTAATTCTCAGCACCTGCACATGTACAAGCATGACCAAAGTCCTGCTATGTGTAGAGCCGGAACGTTGTCTATATACCAAGGTGCTTTCATATAAGCAGACACAGCAGGATGAATGAACATCAAGGGCTCAGCTAGGTAAGGGGTTTTTTATGTACTACTTGGGAGAAACATTTGGTCTTAAATGTTAATTCTCTACTGCTCATTCTTATGTTCATTCACTATTCATTCTTAGTCTAAAACCTAATTCTTCAAGCCTTCACACCAATTAAAAAGTAGAAGGAGCACATTAAGGACCCTTCACTGTGTACAGCAACAGCCACATTGCACAGCAGTATTCCAGTATGTTTACTGATAGTGGGTGACATCTTGAAGCAGAAGGCAGAATAGAAGATCATAAGGCAGGTTAAAATGATGATAAAGGAGATAAATCCACAGCTGCACCTCTTACTCCATCTGTTTTTCACTGATTCCCTACAATAGTCCTTGGTGGACTTGAAAGGGGAAGAGGATAAAGAAGATAGCAAATTTTAAGCCATGTCCATACTACTGCTAGATTTATTAGAACAAAGCCTAGTTGGTTTGGTAAAAGGAAAAGAGGCTAGGAATGAATATAACAGAAGATACCTTTTCCACAGTACTTTTTTATTTAAAAACACTAGTTTAATCCTGCTTTTTGGATGACAGTCCTCGATGAATTAGACTGTTATGCTAATAAGAATGTTAATGACCAATACATGGCAAGTGAGTAGTCATACCTTCATACCTTCCCATCTTTCAAAGTAGTGTTGTCAGAAAGCAAATCCTATTGCTTCCTATCAAAATGTAAATTTAAAGAGCTCCCTATTTAATGTAATCTATGCCTGACCTATGTATCCTTTGCCAGGTCCTATGACAAGGATCTGAATGTTCTAAATTGGTAGTTTTGCAGATTCTCTTCCAAAACACATAGCACAAAACACTATGCAGTAGCTGCCAGCACAGTATGCAAAATAACCTCTGTGTTTTCCCACAAACATCAGCCAAGTAGTGGCTTACCTTCAGGAGATCTTGGAAGTAGCCTGGGTCATAACTGGAGATGCTTTGTACCTACAGCCATCAGCACAATCAACTTGTGGGAGAGGAAAAATGTCAAGTTAAATCCTGTATTTGTAAAACTGAAATTGTCAAAGATAACAGATTTATCTTCTAGGGTTTATTTGTGGAGTGCTTTTTCATTTTTATTGTAGTACCTAAATCAGAAGTTTTCAGAGACTATTCACACAAAGTTTAGAAGCATTTGAACTGTAGATTCTGATTCTCTATAGAAGACTCTGACAGCTTTTAAATAGGAAAAGCTAGTAATCACTTTGTGCCTTAGCCATTGTCATAGACCAATGCTAAGACTGTGCCTTTGTTAAGGAGGAAGCCATAGAAAGTTTTTTTGTATGACTGTACTTACAGTTTTCCAGCATACCTCAGCTTCATGCCCTGTAAGAGAGGCAGCCTAGGAAAGCAGATGAAGATATTCAGAATACTGTTAAGATACTGCTAGCTCGGCAATGAATCAAAGGGGTACAGAATGCATACTCACATTTCAGCAAGTAATTGCTGCTTCATCATTGGACTGACACTTGTCACTACACCAGAATTTGAGATGCCAGGTGATGTTCCAGTATTCCAGAACATACACTTCCATCAACCAAAAGCTGTTAATTTGCAGAAATCCCCTTGCTAGTCATTTTTCCAAGCGAATTCCTGCTGTCTTCCAAGGGGCAAGCCAAGGAACCCTTTTCAGCCTAACAATTTCATACGTTTTTAGGAAACTAGATGTCAGGTGCATAGAAGAATAGTAAGGAGAATTCACTAAATCTTGAAGATCAGGTGTGGGTGAAGCAAGCTACTGCCCAGCTTCTGCAATGCTAGGCATCCTTATCTATCTTTTAAAGGAATACACCCAGAACACCAACAAGAGCTGAAGTGGTCATAAAGTTGTATCTGGACACAGAACAAAGTCCTCTGCCTGCTCCATACCAAGCAGGAGAAACCTGCTTGTTCCCTTGCAGTGGTTCATGTTTTGGGCATACGCTATGTCAATCTCTTCTTTTATATATAATCTCCTATTAATGCTGTTGAGTTACTATGAAAGCCTAAGAGCCACATCGCATTTGTTCCCCCTGCTGAGGAATACTCTCTGCCTTGTCAGGCTTGCAGTGTAAGCACTAACCCTAGCTTTATGCTTTGCAACTAGAATGGTGCTGCCACCGTCTAGTGAGATACATTATTTTCATGCTGTCTTCTTTCAAGAACTCATTTTCAACAAAAAGGATATGTAGTACCTGTAGGAGGCTTTTGGTTTAGACACCATGTAAGCCGTATCTTCTTGATGGATGCTGCAGTCTCTTGAAGAAGGTGGCTAGGTAGTTCTGTTTTAGTAGTAGTCCAGGGGAGAAGATAAGCAGGTACAGCTCTAAGGCTTGATTCTGGCCCAGAATTTCCCATGACACAGCCCTGAATAAGCAGGCCAGTTCAGTCTGGAGATAGTTGGAGCTGGGCCCTCCATGCTGGCCAGGCTCATCCCACAAAGTTCAGGCAGCTCACTGAGGGCTTGAAATCTGCAAGATCTGCTTAGGGAGAAGGTAGAGGTGGAAAAAAGCAGGAGCTTCTTAGAACCAAGTATTTGCATCAGAAGAGCAGTACAAACATTGAGACATTCTACTTGAATTTATGCAAGGCTTAATATGAACTGGATTCTTCTAGGGCTCTGAAGAGACTGGTGCTACTGGCAGTAGAAACTGAACTTACTGGGCCTTTAGCAAACTTCCCAATACAGTCAGCCACACAAGTTATCCTTCCATGAACATGACATTTGCTTGCTTATTTCAAAACACATTGGAAAACTTCCTCTTATTCTAAGAAAAAGTCTCCAAAAGTGGTAGTCTGTAGGTTTTGGCTGCTTACAACTCCTACAGACCCCTGCATTTACCCATTGGTTTGACATTAAGGTATTTGTTTCCATTATTCTCTCCAGACTACTCTGTGATGCAGCATTTTCCTCTTCCTGTTAAGACCAATACAGAAAAAAAGATGAATCCTCTTATATAACAATTTTCATCCCTCCCTCAAAGCCAATATTAGTTGTCCAAACATTTGTCTCATACAGAAGTACAGGAGACATCCTATCAAGGACACTCAACTTTAAGCCACTTTAAACAGTACTCAGTATGGAACTGCAGTTGTTAAAAGTTACTATTTCTTGATTATAATACCATGTACACCATGACCTCTTCATGGGTATGAGCTTAAAGTTGTAGCAAGAGCTATTTTACAGAATTGGCATGCATTTCAGGTTTAAATCAGTACTGTACTGACATTCAAGAATTTCAGTCCCCATACAGACTGAGATGAACAGCACTTTATTTCAGTTACAAGACGACAAATAAACCTTACAACGAGAAAGGCGATGAAGGCCTCATGAGCTTAGTGATAACCATTTCATAATCTAGGCAACATGTTACGATTTCTTGAGATGACAAAGAAAGCATACCCCCTCTTAATCAACTTTTCCTTATTTCTGTAAGGAAATTTCCTCTAAGAACAGCACACAGAATTGAGGGACCCAATGTACAAAACCTATATTCACACCACCCCCCCTCAAAGGCTAATGTGTAGATTTATTGGAAAAAAAAAAAGTAACATGCAGTCACGATGTTCACTGCTAGAAAAAAGGGAAAAATTAAAGTCTGTATTCAAATGAAGTAAAATTACGAAGTTAAATTACGATACTTTCTCACATGGCAGTGTACTTCATGGCTAAAGAAACTCTCCTCATTTTAAGCCAATGCTTATATGACTTTTGTAGTGGAGAGAAAACAGCTAACATGAAAACCAGTCCTCCAGCCAAGTGCTCTAGGTAAAGAACTATGACATAAGGGAAGTTATAGAAACATGGGAGAAAATACTATACAAAGTGTCAAGTGCAAAACTGTCCCCCCGCTCCCCTTTCCTAGAATTTAGTGTATTTGCTTAAGTACCATAGAAAAGACTGAATTCAGGAGTGGTTGGCAGTGGGATACAGTGCTACAGCTTGAACATTAGCCACTAAAGGACAAATCTCAAGCATTCGTGAATCTCACCACAAGGGAAAGACACGCTTGAGCTTCCTAACCTGCTCATTTCTGCGGTTTTCTCTAGTACTATCTCCACCCTCATTAACAACTTAATTCCTGCATTCCTTTGAAGGGACCCCTTTAAAAATCTCAAAGATTCTGAATTATTTGGCAAAAAATTCACTCGCTATTTTAAAGAACACAGAGCTGGAAAAATGAAAAAAAAAAAACCACCAAGTTTACAACTCATCTCAATTGCTCTTCTAAGCAGTATTAGACCTAGAAAACAAAGGAGGTACCAAATCAAGCAGTGTCCTGTCATGCTTTGCTGTTTAAACAATACAGTTAAGGCAGATGGTAACTTCTTCAGTTCATTGCTAGCAGGTCAGTTTTGGTGCATAAGATATTAATGAACTGAAAAACATATTTTTACCCATGCTGTATGTTAGTTTGCAGTTTCCCATAACTTCAGTGGTCAGGGATATATTTATCACGCAGTACTCACAATAAACCTCAGAATTTCAGGCAGACCTATTCATTCCCAAGGAGTATCCTTTTGGCTCAGTGAAGACTTCCGAGTACCTTAGCTTACATTCATCCTGGAGACAGCCACCATGATTCCATTTACCCAAAGTATTATTTTTATTGGGGCTGTTACCATCTTGAAATTGCCATTTAAAGTTAACCAGTAATATAAAATAGTACTTTTCAGTATTTCCAGTGAAGGAGCTGAGAAAAAAAAAATCTGTAAGAAACCATTGCTGCAATTTTATTTTAACAAAAGGGCAGATTTATTCATGTTTACAAACAAGTTTCAAAAACAAAAAGGAGAACATGTATGCTACCCACTAACAACCTTTCAAAATGCCAACAGCCCTCATGCTGCATGAATGATTCTATAGATTAGAAAAAAAAAAAAAAAAAAATCACAGTTCCACTCACAGTTCACCAGACAGCACTAAACTAACATGTTTAGACAAAAACAAAGGACTAAGATTCTGATGTATTTTGATTTAATCCATTTTGCCCGAGATAACAGAAATATTTCAAGCAAGTTCCATCACATATTGATGTCCTGCATTAAACAATCCTACAGTTCTGAACAAAAGTTATTCAGTAAGTTTCTCAAAATTTTTAAAAATTAAACAGTTGTTTCAAAACCATTAAGTAGTAAATGTATTTAAGAAACTAATTAGGACAGAGGCCATAACTTCCATTAGAACACCACTGCTCATGTTTTTACAAAGCATTAGTGTTATCTATTTGGCTATTAGTATTAGCGATTTATCTACAATATTTAACAAGGTAAATTGCAGGCAAAATTTAGTACAGTTTCAATAGAAACACCCTTTTCCTGAAAATACAGCAGTATTTGAAGGACTAGTTTTTTTGTTTGATTTTTTTTTTTTTTTAATCTCTGCATCATTTATAAGGAAGCTTCCCATCTATGAACAGGAACAAAAAAAAAGTATCTACAAACCTTGTAAACAGATCTGTATCATTTATAAACATAAATAATCCAAATTATTAACAGCCAACAGCAGAAATTAAAGTATCGATGATCCAGGGCCTCCTTGCCCTTCCCAGCCTTCCCCTCAGAAAAGGACCATGACAAACTAAAGCTCTGCTAACACACTGTTCAGGACCATTCTTAAGTACAACAGATGATCCACAGGTCACTTATGCTGAGTAACTGTTTTTCTATCAGAGTTCATTATTACTCCCACCCCCAGAAAAGCACCCTCCAGTCTGGCAGAAATCTTTTTTTTTTAAAAAAATAAATCTACATTCGTACAAGTGTGTCTTCTGTTGAAGTCCAAGACAAGAACATCATCTTGTCCATCATAATGTGTGAAGAGACCCAGTTTCAATTTCTTTACAATGCAGCTAGTGTGTTAACATTCAGCTTACAATCAGAGTGATGTTTCCAAACTATGTAGCGGGCTCCCTGGGGATGAAGAGGTAGCAGACTTGTTCATGTCTGTTGTAAGGTGAATTCCACTGTCAACCGCATTGTTATTTTTATTGGGAGAGGGTGGGGGAGTAGAGTTGCGTTTTGTTGGAGCATCATCTTCAGCATCGGTATCATCAATAAGGGGAATATGAGGCTCGGAGTCTTCTATTCTAAACTCAGGATGCGTCATAAAATTGTGAATTGAACTTCGTGTCTCAGGTTTCTCTAGCCCCTCATACAAGGAACTACGAAATGCATTCACCACTCGGATCTGCAAACAAAGAAGAAAGGTTGTTAAAATGCTGTAGATTTACTAGTAGTGGCATGGTTCTTATGAGTTTGAATCCACAAACAGCTAGACATGAGTGAATCAAATTTGTATGTGATGCAGTGGAACTTGCAATTAACTGTAAAAAATGAAGAGCATTTCAGTAGAGCACTGCCAGTGTACACAGTAGGAATAAAAATTGTAAAAGTACTGCAGAAAGCTGAAGGGCCTAAAAATTCAGATATGGCACCAGAATTGGTCAATTCTTTAACATGGGCTAGGCATTTTTCAGAAGCATGGCCAGCAATTATTTACTTATAAATTAAATCTCAATGAGGGTTTCATTGAATATTTGGGGGAGGTGGGAGGGGAAGGAGGGGAGAGGCTGAAAATAAGTTAGAGGATAAAAGGGTTACTAATTCTCATGCTAGGAATAAGGATGTCAACTGACTATGAAAAAAGCCAAGCAAGTGTAAGCCAATGGCACAATGACTGAACATTTACTAGGAGTCATGCAAAAAAAGATACCACTGTAACAGCTGTAAATATTCGAGTATATACCCATTTACCACAGTTGAGAAAGATCCTTACTGAATAGCACTTTGGAAACTTAAGCCCAGAACTAGGAAATTGAATACTGTATTGTATAGTTAAGTAGCCATGACAGTCTGTAACTTTGAAGAGACTATTCAAGTAGCATAAAGTATGAGAAAAACAGGTCGTCAGCTTTTGCTTGAGTCCCAGGCTCAGTATTCCCAGGCTAAGTATTATTTCAAGTCCTTTCATTGTTTAATAAACATTTTTTAAAATCAGAAAGCTAAACTTACAGAATTCATAAATAAATGTTTCAGAGTGAAATTAGGTAGAATAAAGTATGGAAGAATTTTGCAAATCATGCATATGCAGGTCGACTTGAATTTTAAAATTTTCCAAATTGTAATTTGAATAATGAAACCACCTACCCACACACCCCTTCTCCACCCACCTCACACACGTTTCCTTGACTAACTACAGGAATTCAGAACACCTTCTTGAACTGATAAAATAAATAAGGTTAGGCAGAAGTCAGTGACCCCTTTGTCCAACACTTTTATCAAGGTAGTTTCCCCCTTCTGTTACCTCCCTATTCAATTCTCAACATCTCTACTCTGAGTAGGTCTCCAGCAAAGCAGCTTCAATCCCAAAGCTCCTCTGTTGTATAATAAGCAGTAGAGCAACCCTGTAATAAACCAGAGCTTACTGTTACAAACAGTAAGACCAATTTAAAAATTTTTTTTTACTACATCCAAGATAACTTTTAAGCTGAGAAACAGATCATGACTTAATGCTTCCATAGAGTTCCTTGATAGTAAAAATAAAGTGACTTCCAGATGAAGGAATTAATCTGGAAGGTTAAGCAGATGAGAACAGACATTAAAACAGCTAAGATACAGCAAACAACCTCACTGTAGACACAGAGGAAGGCTCCTCAAAAGTGATGTATTATCAAATTTGTTACCACAAAATCACTGCACATGATAAAGTCTATGTTGCTTGACCTCTGGAAATAGTATTGTTCCTCCAACCCTACCTGCCCTCAGAGCACTGGCACAAAGGATTTTACTCAAAAGCTATCATGTCCCCATTTTTATACTACAGGTAGATGGCTGAGCCTCATTAATCATGGAAACCATGGAGGGAGGAGCACACAACGGGGAGAACAACTACCAATAGAGGGCAGGGAATACTGTGAATGTGCTTGAGCAGTAAAGGATTACAACAGCAGCTAATGCTATACTGTTCATCACATGAAAAAATTGAGCATGCTGTTAAGTAGTTGGCATGTTACATGAGCTTTAAACGAGTCCAGCAGGCTGCATAAACTGTCTTGGCACTTACCAAGGAAAACAGCTGTGACAATGCCAGACTGAAAGTTTGCAGTTCCCTTTTTTGGCATGTTGCATCCCACTGTGCCACGGATTTATGTGGCAAAATGAAATATGATTGCCTCATGGGACTGGTTTTCCATTGCTTACAGATGGTAAGTTAGAACATAAGCAGTAACAGAAAACAATTTTTGGCTTAACAGGACAACTGTAATTATTATGGGAATATAACCATACCCACAATAAAAGCTTGAGTCCCATGCAGAATGCATACTAAACAAGTGGTCTAGACACTTCTATGAACCCAGGACCCTCAAAGAGTCCAGCCATGAAGGCAGAAATCAGGCCATCAGCATTTTAAGTTAAACTTAAAAAAGGAAAATCTAGTCTTTTGGAGGCTTTAATTTCAACTACTCAAGATAATAAGATGAGAAAGGTAACCATAAATAAATTGTGTAAGTGAGGAGCAAACAAGACAATTTGTTATGTGTAATTTATACTGTCATCAAGCCTTCCTCATATTAGCACCAGAATAGCAAGGAATGCAGTAAGGACTCCAAATCCTCCTAGCCAGATGGCTGCTTAAGAGTTGCAACCTCACTTTACAGGAACAGATGAACTATTTTCCAACAAACAGCTCTGAAAGAGACACACAATGAAATAATGCATCTGCTTCCCATTAATACATGCTAGTTCTCAAAAGTTGTTCTCCTGGAGAGTGTAGCAGAAAGCTGTACTACTTAGGATCAAAAACTAGTTCTCTGCTATTGTAGCTCCGTATCTGCATTGGTCATTTGATGCAATGAGATGCTGCAGTGCCCATTAGATTCTGCTCAAATGGCAGCATGGCATGAAGTTGCTCTCTAGAGAATTCTAAATGTCTAATTAATGTTCTCGAGTGTAGTTAGGGATACAGGTTACTAATTAGCATTTTAACTAGGAGATGCAATCCTGTGTATCTCTACTGTTGAATCTACTTTTCTTTTTACATTCTTGAGACGTGAATTTTTGAGCTCAGCTTCTCAATACTACTACAAGGTAGAGAAATACCTGTCTTGCCAATGGAGGACACATACAGAGGTAGATACTTGTGCAAAGTCACACAGGAATTCTGGCCAAGCCAAGCCAAAAAAACCCGAAAAATTCAGAAGAGAACATTGCATTTAAGTCAGCTCCTGAAATTAAGGGTCTTCATCCATCTGGTAATCTGAAAGTCTAAAAAGCAGGTTGGGGAAGGAAGCCCTCTAAGAGTTATTTTAAAAACCCAAACTTTTAACCAGTCTCTGGTAAGTTAAAGAAGGAAGTTAAACATGAAATATATAATAAAGATGGAAAACTCAATAGATATTAGCTATCAGTATTCAACTACAACTGTCATGCATCTTCAGGCTCCAGAGTTTAAGCCTACATACAGGAGTAATTAAATTTCTAACCTCTACAGAGAGGAAGGCTGAAATGGAAATGCCACTTAGAGCACAATATAAAGAAGGCAGAATTAAGGTGAGACAAACTTTATTTTCACTGATGGCTTCTGAACTGCTGCCAGAAGAACCTAGAGAGGAAAAAACTCTTCAGATTTCAATGATAGTTTCAGCATCCAGTGCTTAAATCTTATTTTCCTTTTTATATTAGATAAATGTTTCTTCTGACTTGTACGTGCTTTAGAAGCCTTGTTTCACCACCTGAATCCTGATGTTGAGAAAGTTGTGTTATTCAGCAAGAAGCGTCCAACAAAAGCAGAGATTCAGAAGTTCCTTACAGGCTACAAAGAAAATGCATTTAGTGGTCCATGTTCTAACTACATTCATATTTTTAACATAACATTTCCTTTCCCACCAGCTTGTTTACCTTAAGTATCGTTTGTGCTGCAGTGCAAAACATCAATTTTTATTGACCTGGTGCCATGATTATGCAGTTAATTCACTTATTCAATGCAAGTCACCCTAAGAGGCATATACTCGAAAATTTACAACAGTTTTCCCGTTTTATCTTAATCACCCCTCTGTACATGAATGAATGAAGCCACAGGATGTGCAGGCTCACAGCTTTCACATTAAAGTCTTTTGTTGAAACTGTTCCACCTGTTCTCAGCCCTCTAATAAAGAAAAGTCTTGAGGACTCCACTTTGTGGAAGAGCTCTATAAAAGCCTGAACGATGATTTTAAGTACTAAGGAGAAAATGAGAAACGTTAGGTATGTGAATTAGGAAATGTTAATTTCATGCACTTTAGGAACACACACTCACACCCCACAGTAGTAGAAGCAGTAGTAGAGGAAAACACTACATGTGTAGGGGTAGAAATATTTGTTACATCATGGTGCTGGCTGGCGATGGAGGGTTGCCGCCTTAGAGCCCCCTGAATGGTACTTCCACTCTGGAAAGCATTCACTACATCCATCTGCAAGGAATCAGAGATTGTGATAGCTTGCTCAGCAAGAGAGAGAGAGAAAGAGAGAGAACAAGAGAAAGGACCATCCCATCTATAACACATAAAGAGTAAAGAAAAAAGGCACTTATTTTTAATAGAGCAGATACACAGGCAAGAGTTGCATTTAGAGCTGAAGAAAACAAAGGACCCTGGGGGGTTACAAATCCATCCATACCCCCTTTTGACAGTCTCAGTCACATCAGAACTGCCACCTTAGTCAAATGACTGGAGATGGAGAGATTTCCCTTGTAACACCCACTGCATCCTACCTTTTTCAAGACCATACCTGAGTTTGTATCCTGTTCAGGCCCCTAAACCACAAGATCTGACCACGACGTAATTCCCTCTCAGCATGATCGATTTCCTCTACATCTTCTGCTAGTTCTTCTTCAGGAATCTCTTCCTTTTGTGTTCCATGACCAGCTTCTTTAAGGAATTTCAGACGGCTGGTTGGAATTGTTGAAATCAACTAACAGCGAATGAAAAATATGGATCAGGATTTTTCTTTCTTTTACAAAATAGTAAGTGTAATACCAGACTTAAGCCTTAACATAATACCCTGTATACAATTAGCAAAAGTTGAAAATTAAAAAAAAAACACCCAACAATTTATGTAAATGGGATGAGTGCATCAATGTAGAGTGATCACTCCAGCTGAATAGCTACAAAGCTGTGAATATCCTTACCACCTACACTGAGGTGTGAAATTAAACTTGGACTAGAAACCTGGAAAACAAAACATCTTCTTGCTAGGGACAAAGAATTTCACTTTGCTACTTGGTGTACACCAGCTCATCTTAAAACTAAATAAAAGCTACATATGGCAGTTCCAGCTTTTCTCTTTATCCCCACCTTCAGGGCTATTCTGGTGAACTATGTAGCTAAAGGGAGTCATCTTTTGATATGTCCCATTTAGGAGATCTGGATCAGTTTCACGACTGCTTTCTTGATCATCATAAACCTAGACGACCATTTCAGCAGCTGCAGAGGAAAAAGACTGCTCCAAAAGCAAGATAAACAGCCCTTTATGCTGAAATTGCTACTATGAATGCTTTCAGGTCACACTTCATTTACTATTATTCTCAGAAAGTCAAAAGCTCTTTGACTTTAATGAGATGCTAGAGCAGCATGAACTGCAGCAGGGAAGATTTGCCCTTGCAAGACACTTTGGGTCAAAGGTATTTCAAGCCATCTCATTTCTCTTCTAGGCTACTTTTAAACCTCAGAGTGACTCTATTTGATTTTTTTTAAATAATTAATTTTCCAGAGAACCTTATTAAAAAGCTTATACCCTCGTTTAGAATATGCATCTCTGTATTCATTTACAACTAAAATTCACCCTACCAAATTTTATACTGAAACTTCAAGTGTCCTTTACAAAATGGAAGGAAAGAAACTGTAATGGAAAACTCTTCATGTGGTATGAAAAGTTTAGATAACTATGTCATTAAATAATGGAAAACTCCATAGCTCTAAAGTTTCATGTAAATAAGCCTGCTGTTTACAAGCACTGTTGTGCATGCAATAGTAATAGAACCCTAAGGGGGAGGAAATAAGAATCAAAATGCAATAGCTTAACAGGTGGGAGAGATTTCCTATTATTTCATAATTATGCAATTGAAGATTAAAGAGAAATTTGGTTTTAGTTTTGCTGCAATTTTGCTACTCCAGGAAGTTTTTAGATCAAGAAAATACTAGCAAGTTTAACAATTCCGATTTGAAGAAAACCATTCAATGCTAAGTTAAATATATTTCAACTTTAACATGTTCATTGCATCTGTATTCTTACAGAACTTCTTCTAGCACACATCTGGCTAAGAATATAATTTCATATTTAAAAAGTAACTACAGCTGCTTCTAGTTAAAAGTTACTAAACATAAACAAGCCATAGCATCTATTTATGAAACTAATTGACCAAGTCAGAGTAAGGAATATCCAACTATGGACTTTCTAGCTATTGAACTAGTTGATTTTAGTCAGTATTTACTGTGAATCTCCATATATTCATATGATCCACTTGAAACATCTGAATGCTAAAGATAGTGTATTTGTATTTTCCATGTAAAGTATTCTAATGCAGGTAGGTATCTGGTATTTTGAAAAAGCTGGCTTACCTGGCCCCAGAGTAGTGTTCCCATGCCTAAGAAAATGGACCACAGCCACTGTTCAATTGAGAGTTCTGAGCAACTGAAAGGCTTCCCACCAAATTGCACAATAATTATCTGTGGAAGAGTAACATCATTAGACAACATGTATCAGTATTCATGTCAATGGAAAAATCCGTAATGCTTTAAGATCATGACAGACAACTCTGCATTAGAACATGAGATTTCCCATCTTATTAAGCACACACTTCCTGTCTCAGAGGTTTGAGCAAGTTTTCCATCTTCTTATGCTTTTCAGTATTTCAAAAAATACCCATTTATTCTTCAAATATCGCACTCAAAAACCTGTTTTTTTTCTCGCAATTCTTTCCTTTCATTTCACAATTACAGCATGTACTTGATGCTACAAATTTACAGTGATTATTTATCATATGAACATGCATCTCAGAACCAAGTTGATTAATCAACTTGTATTAATATAAGTTGTAGATCCACTAGACATGGAACATTTCAGAAATAATGCAACAGAATATTAGCTTCCTAGCAGTGTTAAATGTCAGACTTTAAATCAGTATGGTGTGGCATATGTGTCTTGCAGGGAGGGGGCAGATCTCAAAAGCTAAATTAAATGAGTTCTTAGTGACTTACCTATTACAAGCTGTACAGGCCCTAATGAGCAAGGTATCCCTCTGCATAGGAATTATATGCATGAAAGTCTGCCCTGGAGAATCAACAATTCAAGTAGCAGAGCGGGCGTGAAAAGGAGACAGTATTGACCATTAAGTAGGACACCTGACAGCTGAAAAGCCCAAGAGTATCTTCTCTTATTAACACAAAATAAAACACTAAGACAACAACTCAGGAATTACTTATTTGGGAAGGCATTCAGTCTATCAAGTTTATAAAGGGAACACAGCTGAACTCAGGTGTAATTTCTACTTATTTGGCTTTGTTGCACAACTACAGTCACTCTGTTGCCTAAGCAACCCTAAAAACTAGTACCTTTTGAAGAAGTGTCATCTAAAACACATGAATCTGGGAAAATAAATAACTTTACATGAAGCAGAGGTGAATACATTTGCATTGTTTGAATGGCTGTGAATTTAGTTAACTTGATGGAATCCCAGGTCTAAGGAGAAGCTTAAGGCATAGGCTGTATCTGAAGTCTGAAGAGTTAAAGTTAAAAAGAAAAAGAGTTCTGGGAAAAAAAAAAAAAGTATACTCATTTGTTGATTGTTTCTTCTAATTAAAAGTCCATTTAGAAGGTAAAACCATTTATTGTAAACTATTTTCTTTATATTCAGTTTTGACTTGGTGTTTCTCAACAGCAGTGTGTTAACCAAATCAATTTCAAATGATGTTGTTTAAATGAGCTCTTGTTCAGATGCACAAGCAGATACTATGAGGAAGAGTCTTGACTGGGGTGGAGGGATGGGCATACAACTTCATCAGGTTTTGTCAAGAGACTGGAACACTTAAGATCAAACTGAAGGACTAGAAAATTCCAAAGGTAAATACAAGTATTGCTACATTTGAATGTTACCAATTTCAAAGAGGTCGTACCTGAGAACTCTGTCAAGCAGCACTTCTAAGTGATTTATAGCATGCTTGACACTGAAGGTTTTTCACATTGCAGAAACGAAATGCCCAGCGCTAGTTGATTAGTATTGCCACGGTAAGCAAGTACATCAGTGTATTAAGTGCATTTTCCCTCCACCCTCCAAGAATTCACTTACCTGCACAACAAATGTTCCCAGAACAATAGAACAGAAGATAGCGTTGTTAAAGATTCCTTCAAAAACGTTTCTTTCACCATGAATTTTTCGGGCATTAATTTCATTAAAAAGCTGCATCATCACAAATGTATTAAATACAATAGTATAATGCTCTGAAGGAGGAGCATGCAGAGGTGCATTTCTTCCACTATCGATATCAAAAATTCTCTCACCTGTGTATAAAAGGCATTTATCAGCAGCTTAACTGATGTCTTTACATACACATTACAACAACAAAAAAATAGTTTTAAGATTACATCTCTATACAGCTTTCAGAATACCCAGTAAAACCTCAGTATTCTTACCAGCAAACAGCAGTGTGAAGACCACTACAAGTTGGTAGAACGCATGGCCCAAAATATTCTTCATCATTGTACGAGAAATCAAAGGTTTGTTTCTACCATAAGGCTTTCGCAACAGAAGAGCCTCAGTAGGTGGTTCTGTTGCCAGGGCAAGAGAAGCTAATGTGTCCATGATGAGATTTACCCATAGCATCTGCACAGCTTTAAGTGGAGAATCCTATAAAGATAGATACATAAACCCTCCAATATAAGTGAGCAAATTGTAGCTATTATTAAAGGCATTTGCTATACAACTTATTATTATACAACAATAGCATGTTCTGAAGAGCATTATGTTCTTTGGACTAATATTTAACTGAATGTTTGAATTCAGAAGTTAATCAGTCATGACATTTTCAATCTTTATTAGCTGAAACAATCTACCAGCAGTACGTACTTGTGTTATGCATGCTCCTGTAAAAGCAACAATTACTGCTACTACATTGACAGTAAGTTGGAACTGAAGAAATTTAGAGATGCTGTCATACACGTTTCGTCCCCACATAACTGCTTTGACAATACTTGTGAAGTTGTCGTCTGTAAGGATAATATCAGAAGCTTCTTTAGCTACATCTGTTCCAGCAATGCCCTGGTAGAAAAAGAAAACCACTATGAAACACAGGATGCACTGACTTGTATAACAGAAGCTATTATTATATCCTTTGATGGACTGTGTCTGAAGGACTATTTTAATGTAAGCACCCAAAGATCTATTGAATCAAGTTCTGCTTCCAAGTTCTACTTAAGCACAGGAAATTGTTAAAAAACGAGGTAAGGTTGCCTTTGAATTAAAGACTTTTATTAAAGTCCTCAAAAGTTGATGATAAAAACACTAAGTTCTCCGGAAGAAAGGTTACTGAACCCTGTTCCAGTTAAAGGCCACCAGATGGTGCAGTACTACCATACTTTACTCTATGTCCTAACTAGTTTGCTGTATGGGTTCCGGCAGTAGGGCAATATACAGTTTTGTGACAAGAGAATGAAAAACATTACGAAAACCCTTTTGCAGGAAAGCATTGGCACTGAACAGCAGAATATGCATATTGCATATGACATTGCAATGCAATATGACATTCTTAAGTTTTAAGCACTGGTAGCTTCTTACAGTATCCAAAGAGTTAAGTTTAAGTAGGTAATACACAGAACTCAAGTATATTTATTTTGCTTTCAGCATTTTCAAAAGCACTAACTCAATAGCAAATTTAACGATCCTGATTCTTGATACATTATTTTGCCAAGGAAATGAGTCATCTGCACAGCCATATGTATACCTTAAAATGTACCTTTAAATATCATATAGTAGGGTGTATGTTTTAAGTGCTATTTAGATAAGCAGTTGGAGAAATTAGTTTCTTACACAGATGAACATAGACAACAACCGCAGGAAAAAATTATTTTCTGGAAGATGGAAATAAATCTGTCCTTCACAGTGCCAACTACAGCAGCTATATTGGTAGAAAACAAATACTTGTTAAAACAAGACTATTACAGTCTTGACTACACTTCATGTGTATCTGTCAAATTTTTTGAGTTATGCTACTGAAAAATGCTCCTTGAGAATGACATGAAAGCTCTTCATCTTCCCATTTTCCCCCTCAAGATTAGCATCTGAGTCAGTGCATCTGCATCTGGTGTAGGAGGAGCGTGGTCTTTTTTTTTTTCCCCTTTAAATGCTTAATAATGGCATTTTTAAAGACTAAAGTGACCTACTAGCACCAAACTGTACCTTTTCAGCTTAAGGCTGAGAAGAAACCTTGAAGCAAGACGAAGCTTGAGGAATCTAGCTTATTGTTTTGAATGACACAAGCTGAAGCCTACATACTTAAGGAATGAGACTATCTAGTATTAGCACTTAAAGCCATGACTTGGTTTGAGAAAACAAAAGTCATCTAAGGAACCATCCAAATCTAGATTGTCATAAAAAACTTCAGTTGTAGTGAAGGTGTCTTAATATAGCCTCCAAAGCCATTTTAAACATCAACTGGCAGTATCTCTCATTATAGTCTTCTTGTTCCTATGCATAACTCATGGAAAACAGATGAATAAGCTCATTCCATATTGCATGTAAGCTTTACTAAGTCAATACAGGACACTATTTACCACCTAAAATAATTTTGCCTTATGTTCAACAAGATCTCATTGCAGAAACCTTCAGTATCAGTAATTCTGTTCCTGCAACAAGCCTTTGTTTGAAAAGGTTTCGATTTGCAAGTGACTGGAGATCTGCATTTTCTAAGTTTTATTCAATGGCAAATGCCACAAAGACATTTTGCATCAAATAAAAACATGGTTAAGTTGGAAGACTAAGGAAGGAGGAAAAAGTGATTAGTATTAAGTGTGAGAGATGGTGACTCCATTAACTCAGTTGTGTATTACGCTCATGAAACAAACAAGGTTGTTTAATCTTCTTTTAAGCGATTTGATAAATTATTTTATCAAAATACATCTCAAAAATATCGAGGATTAAGAAAACCAAAATCATACCATAGCAAATCCAACATCTGCCTTCTTCAAAGCTGGGCCATCGTTGGTACCATCACCAGTTACTGCTACAACTTGCCTCTGTTCAAAGACAGTGCTGTCAATTATACCTAAAATAAAAATGACATCTCAGTGTTACAGTTAAAATTGACAACAGATTAAACCTGAAAGAGAAACCCAGTTTTTGTCTTCCTCAGAGGCATCAAAGAAAAGAAAGAAAAAAAAAACACCACAACACATAGTTCTAGTTAGCTCCATTTTTCAAGCAGAAAAAAAACCCAATCAGTTGGCAAATGAAGACACCCTCACAGATATTTCCCACTGCTCAGTCCTACTTTTTCTTTTTCTAGAAATAGCGAGGAAAAAAAAAGCTTTACTTAGAAGCTCAGATAGTATTAACTCACCCTTTACTAGAGTGTGTTTGTCAGTGGGAGAAGATCTTGCAAGAACACGAAGCTTTGGCCAAATTTTATCTATTCGCTCTTGTTCTATCTGCAAAAAGAGTACTGGTTATAGTCTACAGTTAGGAGACTTAGAATATCTGTCAATCCACTTTACATAGTCAGTTTGCTTACCTCTCCTTTTTCATTGCGTATTCTCCTGTTAAAGTCTTTGCCCTCTAGACACAGGAAGTCTTCACCAGGATTCAGAATACCACATTTTAATGCAATAGCACGGGCAGTGTTAATGTTATCACCAGTGACCATACGCACAGTTATGCCTGCACGTTGACACTTTTTTATTGCATCAGGTACCTGTAAGAAAAAAAAAAAACAACAAAACAACAAAACCTACAAAACCAAAAAGGCTCAGAGACCGTACATTAGCTGAATTAATCTACCCATGTGAGTGAAAGGAACGTTTTTTGCTCAATCCAGGGTAACGCTTATTTCAAAATCAAGACTGTTGTTATGGAACATTTGAAAAAACTTAAGTAGCTTACCACAGCTCTTCTCCTCAAAAACATACAAATGGCAATTCTGGCAAAGGGGCTTTTTTGTTGTTATATAATGTTCCTTCCTCAATTTTTCAAATACTGCAGTATTAAAAAATACCACAAAAATCCTCATGACATATCGGGCTGTAGTATTCCAACATATTGAGTACCAGCTTTTCATTTATGATTACGTGATATAAGCTACAGCTCACACACCACCACTTCACCCATGACTTTTAGTGTCAAGTGATGATAGTGCAAATCAGACTGGAATTCCACTTATATGCGGCAGAAAAGCTTTCACTACTGAAAAATACTGTCCTCCTTAGGCTTCAACTGGAAGCCAGACTCGTTACCTCAGTTCTCAGGTGGCAAACCCTGATACCATCATTCCCCATGAGAAGCTGGCAACAAGCACAACAGCTAATATTATCCTCAACAATAGTCCTAATATTCCAAGTGGTTAAAAAAAAAAAAAAAAAATCACAAGTTGTTCCATCTACTGAGACCCTGCACAGTAAGCGCCTTAAGTCATTAGTTTGCGCAGAGCTTCAGTAACACAGCATAAGTGACATTAAGAAGTTTTAATCTGCTTTTATAGCTCCATTAACTTTCCCCCCAAGAAATTAGATTTTCATTTATCAACTATGCTTAAGGCATACAACAGCAATTCAGTTTCTTGTACTCTCTGCATGACGAACAATAATATGAATCAAGATCCGTTGTAACAGAATCACCACAGTTTAATCAGTGACGTTACCTCGGGTCTCACAGGATCTTCAATCCCAACGACAGCAATGCACGTCAGACCAGTAACAATATCATTTTCATTGTCCCATTCTGGCTCGGGTTCCCCTGCTGGGAAGTCTCTGAATGCCAGGCAGATAGTTCTGAGCCCTTCAGATGCCATTGGCTCAATTACAGTTTTCACAATATCGTCACGGTCCCTAGGTCTAAATACCTTTGGTTCTCCATTAGCACTCAATATTTTGAAGCATCTGAAAAGGCAGGTTTAAAGAGTTATCAAATTTTAACCAGAAGTTCAGCCCATTCAATGGCTTATTAGTCAATTCCTCTAAGTTTCCACAAGCTTTGTTTTCACTAGGCTCATACAAACAAACAAAAAAAAAGCCAGTAGCAGCATCTCTAAGGTAATCTCCATATGCACTTAATCTCTTCCCATTCACAAAACATACAAACTGTAGAACACTAACTGAGCCAGTCATCCTACAATAAAAGTGATGCCCAATGAATTTAGGACACAAACATTAGTTACCTCCCAGATGTATCCATTTCTCTATTGCATGTAAACAGACAGGTGTCTGCACTGGTTGAGTTAGCCAATCCAGTTTCAAGTTCAAAAATAATCCCACCTTGTTGAACAGTTATACAAGCCTCAGTATGCTTCCAGAACATGCACATGGTGCTTTAACAGCTGTAAGCACTGAATTTACAGCACTAAAAGCAAGCTCTGATACCACTATCCTTAAGAATAGTGAGGTTTGGCTCTATGCTCCTACTCCCCTGCCCCAAGTGCAGAGAATTCAGAGAGCGTCTGGCATAGAATTCTTCATGTTAAGTATTAAATTAAAAACAAATACTTAAATCAGATTTAAATGTTTGTGTAAGAGACTAGATTCAACACTATGTACTCCAGCATTTCAACACATGCTCTTTTGTTTCTTCGTACCAAAAATGCCACTGCTTTCATAGACAGCATACATATACTTTAATAATACTGATGCCATGAATACAACACTATCAAATATTTTGAGCAATAAATTTAGTCTTGTTCATCTGTATCCTTAGCAGAGTTTTGCCATAAAGTGATGCCATGAACATTTAACAAATTAGTACTAATGTGGCACTGAAAAAAGGTAAGAATTTATACCTTTCTTTAATATGCAAGTTCAGATCTGGCAGATATGCTCAGATGACTACTGTTACATTGAAGTGTTTAGTCCAAGGGTTTAGGGAATTCCCAGGTGCAATACATATAAAAAAGTTTCCACCTCAGCCACGAAATTAAAATGAAGCAGTCCCTTAAACCTTCATAGTATTCATTATAACTGTAATTTGAAGTCTATCTGAATTTTCTCAGTTTGGTCATCTGTTCAAATGCCAGCAACCACTACAGATATCTTGTGTTACCTGCAATCATAGGGTTTGTGATAAATTCAGCATTCCAAGATGACTAAATTGAACACAATAAGCTTTATGTAAAGATTTCATTGAAACTCACTTCAAATATTTGACTGGATGGCAAGGAAAGAACAATAAAACTGCTCTGCTTGAAATAGTTTGCTGCCTTTCTTCTACACTTATTAGTGACTCATTTGTGTCTTATAAATATTCATGTTTAAGCTTTCAGCTCCAGAATAGGAATACACATTATAATAAATAGTGAACACCACAACTGACAAACCAGGTTACAAGCTCCAAAATTAATTTTTGGCACTGCATAGGGAGCATGTAATGAAAAGTGACTTATTACTTTTTCAGAGTATGCACTGACTAGGAAATAGTTTTGGAATTAAAACTATTCAAATAATATCCAAATCAGTCTACGTTTTCTTGTTCTTTGCTAAATGTCCTTATTATTTCAGCTATGAAGCCAAGTGAACCGCCTGAGTCTGGGCTGAACGACCTCTATCAACTTCTACAGTCAATTACTCAATAAGATAAGGTACAAAATACTTCCAAAGGTAGAAGTAATGCAAACCTAGGCATACTTAACTCACTGATTAGACCTGTCTTAAAATCTAGCTATGAAAAAATTAACATCTAAATCTAAGTTCTATAATCAAAAGGAATAAGAGTCCTTTGAAGATTAACCGTTTGTTTTCAGCACAAAGTTGAAGAGAAGATTTCATCTTTTATCTTTAGTGCATTAGTGCTTTCATAGATAATTATCTGGGAGGCTAACAGTGAGCAAAATGGTAAATTGAACCAATGGACCTAATTTATGTGCTACTCAGGCTAGAAATAGTCTGACATGAGAACCAAAACCAGACCAGCTTCAACTGCTGTTCCTAGAGAACATGAGACATACATGCTCGACTTTTCTCCTCACCTAGTTAGGAGTTACCACAGCCTTCTTCATACTTAAAGGTTTGCCCTAATGGTGACTAATCTCTCACTAATAGTCTAATCTCATTCTAATAAATCCTCTATAGATGGGCAGGTGGATAAGGAAGCAATTTGCTTTGTCACATTAAAAACCCTCATGTTTCTCTATTGGCCAAGTTCAACTCGCTGATAAAATGGTCAACTTGGACACCAACTTGCACAGATTTGAAGCTACAAGTTTCCCAGGCAAAAGTCCTTCCCTGAATTTAGGTGTATCAGCTGTTGGGACTTTAGCAGAAGATGGGTGAGCACTTTGACCAACCACAACTAAAACTAAGTTTACCTAGAGAATAGATCAATTCATAGGTGCTTTCCTTTATCAGAGCAGTTTGCAAGTTAAAATTAGTCATGAAGAGCTCTTTTTTTTGGGGGGTGGGGCTGCAGAGAGAGAATTAAAGTAACTGAAACACTAATTGCCCATCTTGCTGTAGAAAGCAGAACACTGAGTGAGACACCCTGGGAAGCTGGCTGCAGTGACAAGCGTATAGGACTGCTGCACTTTTTTTGAATAGGGTGACAGAACAATATTGCATACTCTGGCACAACATTGTTCAGTCTCCTCATCTGTCACAGCATTTAGCCAAATTTAAGTGCTGAATTACAATAGTAGATGGTCTTACTTTTTAAGAACAATCTCAGAGGCACCTTTACTGAATATCCGGAAACTGCCATCAGAATTTTTTAACACGGTACTCATAGATTTTCTAACAGAGTTGAAGGTGTACACTTTGTACAAATCCTCTTCTGGTATCTCATTTCTTACATCCTGATAATCACGTTTTAAATCCAAGAGCAATCCCAGCAAGGCACATTCAGTTTTATTTCCAACATGACGTGGTAGGCCACCTTCTTTTTCAGGAGGCTGCAAGAAGAACAAGAACCTTTTCCAATTAGGAGGTTAACTTATGAACCACTGAAGTACAGCATTTAGAAAACATGGAAGCTAAGGCCAAGCTCAGCTCTGGGATGGAGAAGTTTCACTTTCACAATGATTACTCCGTAAATTCTTATGAGTCAGGAGCCAGAGTCATACTGCTGAGTTGTAAGTAACTTCTCCACCTGTTTAGGCTCCTCTGTCTCTCAGACTCAAAACAGCCACTGAAATTTGTATCAAATTCCAACATGACCTTTCTGAAAGGTATGTTCTATTGCTTTAAATTGAATACGGTCAATTGAATGTAGTCCCTGAATATTTTACATTGTTAAAGTACACATCAATTTACTTAAACTGATTTAAGCAAGCTAAATTGCATTATTTCTGCTAAAGTATCCTCTCCTGTAATAACTGTTCCTCAATGACTTAGACCACGATCACATCACCTGTTAGCCTTCTAACTGAACAAACTAAGTCTTTAAGCTTCTTAAGTGTCACTACAAGTTCCGTTTTCCAGGCCATGGCCTATTTAACTGGAAAGAGTTCAGAAACAAGTTTCCAACCCTTTAATACCAGAACCAGTTTCTTATCTCAGCAATGTGGAATATGCAGGTACTAGTGCTATAAGAAAAGAAGAAGTATTTCTCTAAAGATATTTCTGAGATTATATAGCTGTAGCACTGCAGTGCAGTTCATAGCAGAAGAGGCAGAAGCACTTCCACAATTCCATTTGAATGTAAGGAAATGCCTTTTTACTCCAAAAGCAGTCAAATACTTGACCAGGTTGCCCAGATGTTGCAGAGTCTCCATTCTTTGAGATTCTTAAAACCTGACTGGATGTAGCCCTGAGCAAGGTGCTCTGGCTGACCCTGCTTTGAGCAAGGAAGTTGGACCAGAGAATCTCAAAATCAGCCCTCTGTGATTCTGTAAAACAGACTAATTCTGGGTGCACTGGATGTCACTTGATTAAAATTTAAGGGACCTGGTCAGTTTACATGCAGACACTTTTTTTCCTTTCTATAAAAAGATCTTTAGAAAAAAAGACTGTGAAACTCCTCACATGCTATAACTCATTAGTAGTATTTCGGTCTTGTTTCAGAGAAATCAGGGCTGGTGATCTTGATGTGCTGCCTCAAGTACCGCTATTGAGAAAATTCTTGCAGAGGTACCATCTTGTTAGTTTAAAAAACAGCTTTTGGACTGGGGTTTTACTGCTATTCCTGTAAAAAGCATTCACAGTGGAGGCTTCTACTAAATTTTGAAGTGTTGATGTATTTTTTTTTTTTTTTACTGCCTTACAGAATATGAGTTATGCCACATATTGGAATAACTACATCAAGGAAGCTATACTTGGAGTTGCAGAAAGTGATGCACACAGAAGTGCTAAATAGTCCAGTATTTAAGATGTGTATCAGTCTGTTATTCTTTTTATTTCAAAATATTTTTGAATTCTCAAATGAGGTAAACAAGCAAAGATGTTACAATTCTAAAGGCTACAAACTCATTCAGCAACATCTGGAATAAAAATACATCAACATCCTCATCTGTACTTGCATTTTCTCATTACATTCTGGCTAATGCTACGCCACTTTTCCATGTTTACTTTGAAGTAGCACTCAAATCAAGCCAAGATGCTCTTCAAGTAAGGTAAACAGCCCCACTTATAAAAACATATTTAGACAACTGAACTTAAAGGAAGTTATCTTCCTGATATTGCATCTTTGAACTACCTGTTCAAAACCTAAATTATCAGTTTTAACTGAAATAAGCTATTTTTGAAGTTTAGTCTCAGATGAATGGTTGAGAAATTCACAGCAGTACAGAATACCCTACACTGCATTTTGCCACATACTTAACTGTCTATCATGTGGCTACCAGACAATTTGCATCTTTTGAGGAAGTACTTTAGTTACCTTGCTTAGAATTAAGATATCCACTTACCAGTATTTTGGAAGTATAAGCACAGTTAACAGAAATTCCTGTCACAAGGTAAGCCATAGTTTTTTCTGGAATAGCTTCTGGTTCTGGAATTTTTTTATAATGTTTTTCATTGATGTAGGCTTGGACCACTGTCATTCTGTTCATGGTCAATGTTCCCGTTTTATCTGAGCAAATAGCTGTGGCATTGCCCATTGTTTCACATGCATCCAGATGTCTCACCAAGTTATTATCTTTCATCATTTTCTAAGGAAATAAAAGTAGTCAACAGCTATCCATGACCATTACTTCACATTTCAGAAATTCTCATTTAAGGTGTCCAGTCTTACACAGCAGTTTCAGAAGACACTCAGCCTTTAAGTTATCTGACATCTTACAGAGTAAGAATTTGTAGCTGCCACATCCTGTAAGGATTCTTTAAGTCTGTTATGTGATAGTAAACTTCATTTTGAACAAGGTTCATAAATACAGTCTTAATCTTCTGTATCTGCATGTCACATGCTACTGATACTATTCAGACTGTTGCAAGCAAATAGTTTATGAAGATACTTAGAAATAGAGGAGAGGTACAGACTGAGCTTTACTGGATACAGTATTTTTAAAGTCTTTCTTCTTACAAGAAAAATGAAATAAGTTGTGTTACAGACTTATCTGAACATCACATGATACATATTTCTGAGATGCTAGAGTCAGACTTATCTGAACATCACATGATACATATTTCTGAGATGCTAGAGTCAGACTTTAAATCAAAGTGGGAGCCTGATGTTTCAGCTAAGATAATGAGAACTACACAAATTTAATACGTCAAATTTTAAAAAATTATTTACTTAATATGTTTGGATAGTATTTTAGCCTTGAAGAGGCACCATAACTTCAAATGATACAATACCAAGGCCACTCCTAGTTAGTGCTCTAAGTTACTAAGTTTTAGAACACAGCCTAAACAGTCACTGTCTTAAAATTAGATTTTCAGATCAATAACCAGTCCCAGCATGCTGAAGCAGTTAGAAAATTAAGAGGACAAAGAGTATGAGTTAAAAAGCATGCTGTATAATAAATAGAAAGCTATGTGTTCTTCAATGCTCAGTCCTCAAGGAGAATCAACATGGAAACATTTGTAGTAGTTGCTGCAAGTTCAGGTTTACAGAAGAGTTTGTTATTTACAAACTAACATCTGTTTGTTATAAGCAAATGCTACAATGTTATGAGCTAAATCCCTTAATCTTTAATTGCTGACAACAGGCCATCACTGCTCACTGTTGATGTTAGTGTGTATTCAGAGATTAAGAAAAACACTGCAGCGCATTTCTTATGCGGTTCAGGGAATCAAGATTCTCCCCAGTCTGTTACATGTGATGCAGCATATCTTAACTGAGATTTTACAGCTGATGAATACACCCACCTACCTTTAACATGTGTTCCCCATCTATCCACTTACCTTAACAGAGTAAGCCAGAGATATAGTGACAGCAAGTGGAAGACCTTCTGGTACTGCCACCACCAAGACTGTAACTCCAATAATGAAGAACTTCACAAAATACTGAATATAAATTGGTGTACATTCAGCAAGCCAAGGTCTCTTCTGAACCCAGAAGGTATCAATTACAAAATATAATACAAGGATAATGACTGTGATTGCAGACATCAACAAACCTTGTTAAAAAGAGAATAAACCGTTTTCAGAAATTATCTCGAATATTTAGCAATACAGACTGTGAGTAAGTCAAGTGCAAATATCTCTGTCTTTATAAAAGTTGGTTTGTAACTAAGATTTTAAACAAGCAAGTCAGGAAACATAGAAGTAGTTCTCAAAGGTGTTCCAACTTCCAATGCAAATATTTCCTCATGCATTTCACCTAGAAACTTATAAAGTGTGTGCCTTGATTCCTGCTGAAGGTGGGATTAAATATGGCAGCTAAGCACTGCGTTCAATGAACTGGGAGTAACTGGGAAGACAAATCAGAACTGCTTTTAGCAAGCTGAGCGGCACATTTTAGACACCACATGGAAACAGTGAAGGAAAATGGACCTGGCTGGAATAAAGGAACAGAAGTCACTGAAGTGTCAGCTCTTTATAGAAAGATGCTCAGTGTGTGCACTGTTCCAAAGCAGGAGGACAGAAAAATGCATGCATGAAGCGGATGAGTGTGGAGAGTAACAATGGGTCAAAAGGTGCATAAAGGAAAACAAGAGGTCTTACCTACAAAAGATGTGGGGAAAAATGTTTGATAAGAACAGTATTTTACACTAAACATACCATCGAAACCTTATTCAACAGTTGTTAGTACAAGTTTATCCGAAAATTTACATTACTACATACAACTATCAAGTGGTAAAGGTAAAAGTGTAATTGCTTTGTCCACACACCATAACTGTCTTATGACATAGATGCTGATGCCTTTTTGAGCTGTGGGCTGGGGTTTTAAGACTTCTAAGATTTCTTCTTGCCTACATCTTTCAACAATTCTACATGTACCAAAATAAATCCTGAAATATTTTAATTAAATCTTTATGTATTTGATAACATAGCCTAAAATTTTAACTGAAATGCACTGTTTAGTTTACTTTCAAGAAGAGACAGTTTACCAAATGTTTTGACAATGCAGCTGAACATTAGCTGATTGAAGAGTAACAGAAGCTAAAGGAGAGTAAAAAGTCAGTAAAGATGTTACATATCAGCAAGGCATACGTTAAGTGGAATTTCCTAAGCCGCTGGAAGTACAAGAGATAACCTAGTCAACCCTACCACATTTTCCAGTCTTCACTCAATTTATAATTCTCTAGGTACATCATTAAATGCTGTATCTTATCTAAAAAACATCTTTCATAACAGTTGTCCAATGCTATGAAGTTGGAATTTTCTCTCTCAGAAGTTGACACTATTAAGCCTGAATCTATTTAAATAAAGGAAAATGCAAAGCCATCCACATGCCACAGTCTGAGAAGCCATCAGCACACTGAGGCACAATGGCATACTTGCATGTGATGGAATCTTCCACTTAAAATAATCAGACCAGTCAACCCTTCCTACTTAAGTTATCCCCTCAAACTATGCCTGCTCCAACTTTCTTCAAAGGTGTGACAACTTAAGGAAGGTACTGATCATACCTGCTTTGCCAATCTGAACTGCAAGCTTTGTAAGTTTGCCTTGAAGAACTGACTTTTCTTTCTTTGGCAGATTCGCTCTCTTCTTGTCTTTCTCATCTCCATCCCCACCATCTTCACTCTTCAGTGGCTGCATTTCCATGGCTGCACCATCCTGAGCTTTAGCTAGAAGTTAAGATCAAAAAGTTTAGCCATTGGGGAGTCCCCAAAATCAAATGAAAAGCTTATTAACACCAGGCTCCACTAAACACCCCTACTGTGTAGTACCTTGTATCCAGAGATACCATACTACATGTCAGTGTTTAAACAAGTGTATTGGGTGTAGGTGCCCAGGCAGCAGGGGATCTGCAGCCCACGGATGAGACCATGGTGGGGCAGGTTGTCCTTCTGCAGCCCATAGAGGACCACAGTGGAGCAGATAACCACTCTGCAGCCCATGGATGACCACATGCTGCCACAGGCAGATATGCCCTTAAGGAAGCTGCAGCCTATGAAGTGCTCATGCTGGAGCAGGCTCCTGGCAGGATCTGTGGCCTGTGGGAGACCCACGCTTGTACAATCTGCTCCTGAAGGACTGTACCCTGTATGAAGTATCAACATTGTGCAAGTTCATGAAGGACTGTATCCTGTTGAAGAGATCTCAATGGAGCAGGGAAAAAGCATGAGGACAAAAGATCAGAGACAAGCATTATGAACTGACCAAAACCCCTTATTCTCCATTCCCCTGCACTCCTCAGGGGGAAGAGGTATAGAAATTTGGAGTGAAGTTGAGCTGGGAAGGAAGGTGGGGAAGGTGGGAGGGTGGGGTAGAAGGTGTTCTTAATTGTTTTTGTTTCTCACCATCCTACTCTATTTTTAATTTGCAATAAATTAATCTTCCCCAAGTTGAGCCTGTTTTGCCTGTGAAGATAATTAGTAAGTGATCTCCCCATCCTTACCTTAACCCACAGCTCCTCACCCTATTTTCTGTCCCATACTGCTAAGGAGTGGGAGAGCAGGTGGGTGGGCATCTGGCAGCCACCAGCCAAGGTTAACTCACCTCAACAAGATACCCTGAAAATCATTGGTAAAGCTTACTTTTGTAGTATCAATCTATGTTGAGACTACCAGGTTCATGTAGGCATTTATTCTGGGCAGATTCACTTATGCCATATTTAGCATAAGCACTTTCAATTAAAATACTCAATATGCATTTTCATAGGAAAGTATGTATTCATGATATATACTCTTAGAAAACAGAGATTAGCAAGAAAGGAACAAAGAACCTGCATTTACCTTTGTTACGGTTTTCAACAGCTCCATCTTGCTTTTTACCTGTTGGAGAGGGAAACAAGTTGTGTTTTAAATAGGCTGTGTAAAGTTAATTTCAGTGTCTATGTTTATCTATAATGCATACATTACCACATGCTGAAACAAGCAATAGCGTTTCTAAAAAGTGTAGAACAAACTGGAGACAGGGGGCTGACATAACTGAGGCTTTAAAACTTGTCAGCTCACACAAACAGCTCCCATAGGTTTTTTGGACTTTACATTTTCCATGCAAGACTGCTACAGTGTTATGTTACTATAGTTAAGTTTGCACAAATTACTGATACAGATATTTATTACTTGTGAGGAAAGCTTTTAAAAGGCTTGCCTAACCGCCTTTCTAGGAAGGAAATGTGTGACATTAAAGTGATTCTAGTAGCCTCACTCTTGCTCTGTTCTTCCAACACTTGGCAACTGTATCTGATTACTACTGTAAATGAACTGTAGGATCTCACTTGCAGAATCAGTGCTTTTGTACAACATTGCAGAAGCTACCGTAGTATAAAATATTTATAAATCCACACTCAAGCTTAATGGAGGTACAGCGCTGGATTACTGGATCTATGCTAACCCTATTTACGCAAGCATGAACATAATCTGTTGGCAACAAACCAGTATTACACCACTAAGAGAATTGTTCAAGTTCATAATAAAAATACCGCTTCTAGCTCTGTTCAGAAATGCAGTTCAACAAAATATCATAAAGAAGGACAGTGAAATAATGAAAGAAATTAATGAGTGAAACATTAAAGGTAACTATAAAACTGACACATCATGTGTAGCCTATTGGGAGGGGCACACTAATTTTTTTTGTTTGGATTTTCAGCTAAAAAGGTTTAGATACTACTTTGGCAAATGACAAATTTTTTCTCCTAAGTAGAGAAAGCAAGGATTATAGTTACTATTTGCAATAACCTGAAATGAAAGTACAAAATTGAGGAACATAGGACAAAACCCAGAATTTTTCAGTATCACTGGTAATTCATTACGTCTTTAGCCTTAGGTTATGTAGACTGAAATGTATGAGAGTACTCAGGTAGAAGAAAATCAAATTATCAAGCAGCCTGTCAGGCATGACATTTAGTATCTCCACTACATTATTACTGTAGACAGTGATTTCTATACATGAGATTTCCCCCTGAGCATCCTCAGAACAGCTCGGGGAAGGGGGGGGGGGGGGGGGGGGGGG
>JAVSBS010010381.1:65768-89110 GCA_033124195.1 Coracias cyanogaster
CCCCCCCCCCCCCCCCCCCCCCCCCCCCCCCCCCCCCCCCCCCCCCCCCCCCCCCCCCCCCCCCCCCCCCCCAGGACAAAGGCCATGTTAACCTTCTCCAGAAGATGCCGCTTCAGAGTTCTTAAGAACTCACTGTCTCCTAATTTAGTTTTTTCCTAGTTCCCTTTTTCCTCTTAAAAGGGCAAAGTTCTACACTTCAGTTACCTCTAACTCCTTGTGCATACAGTTGCTTTCACTCTGAACCAAGCCATACACAGCCAACTAAAAATAGCCACTTTAATCTCCTTAATATTCAGAGAAGCTAATTTAGTTTAACCTGAGTTTTACCAAGGAGAATCTTATCAGGTACCTAACTTAAGGGAAAGAGGAAATTGTCAATCCACAAGTGTTTATGCCCCAGGATACATCAAAACACTACTTGTCAAAAAGACATCTGCTTATAGAATAATAAACACTGCCAGAATATTAATAAAAAGCTACAATCTTCTCCATATCTCATGCGGCAGCTGGTACTGTTGCCTACTTCCTTCTCCTTCCTCTGTAAGGAACAGAACAAAGGATGGAAACTGTTCCACAGTGGAAATGCTGCAGGTCAGCTTTTGTTCTTCACCACCACTCTTGAGTTTCAAATTAATTTTGATCTTTCAATTCTTATTGTTACTATTCTTGTAATTTACTAAAGTTTCTTCAGAAGTGAGTTTCGAGAAGGGTCAGACTTGTAAAGTATCCATGGATTAGAACAAGACAAATAGCACAGTTCAATACTAATTCCTGCACAGAGCACACATTTCAACAATTGCCTCTTTAGGCCACTGAGATTCCTAAGCACATTTCTGTATGACTCTCCATTTATGGCTTTCCATTGCTGTTTCATATTCATCTGATGGAAAAGTGTGTTCTTCTGTCAAGAATCCTCAGGCTCAGTCCCATCCAGCAGACCTCACTACAGTTTCTAGAAAAATTTTGCTGTGGTGAGGGTCAGTCCTCAACATTCCTTGTAAGAGCTAGTATCAAAACATTTTTAAGCTCTGATTTTCAGGATAAAGGCTATGGCTTAAACAAGTGACCTTATCATTCCAGCTACTGAGCAAGTTCTTCAGAATAAGGAAAATAGTCCATTTCACACTTCAGAGAAGGACTCCAAAATGCTCTGTGTTACAAAGCCCCTCCAAAAAAGTGCCTCTAGTATAAAGTGCCTGGTCTATATCTCAGAGCATTTGAGGTTTCAGCTCAGAAGAAAAGGATTGGCAGAGCTGTCTGCTCATCTTTATGAAAATCAGTCTTACATATGCTTCATATATCCACAAACTCAGCAGTATCAATGATACTTTTCCCCTTTAATTGTCACAGAAGAACCCTGTATAGGTTTTCTATCTGTCAAAAGAAGAACTAGATACTTTTTAGAATGAGTTACTTGTTATAACCTGTTTGCCATAAATATTTGCTATCAGGCATGAAGGTACTTTGGTTACACAAGATGGCAGTTTAGTGATTTATATATGGTATGGCTAGTTAGGAGTTGCAAACTTTCCAGCCTCTAACTGATCAGTAAAACCTGAAGTTTAATTTAAAATCCACGTTGACAAGAGTTACCAGTAGTAGTGTACTCTCAGCTCGATTAATCTGAGAGTTTTTTTCCTATGAAACCTACAGAAAGTACGAGTTTAAAAAAAAAACAACACACAGATTTCTGGCTCCAGAGGACTAGAACATGTTTTTATCCAGTAACACTCAGGAGTTCATCCCTCGCTCTCCCAGAATTTAAGATTGTTATGCCTACTTTTCTTGTCCTTCTTCTCTTTATCCTTCTCCTTCTCCTCTTCATCTCCTCCAGCCCCAAGTAAGGTAAAGATGATTCCAGTCTGAGAGTTCACACCTACAGCAGTAACTACCATTCTTCCAGAGCCTTCCATCACATGTGTACCTGAAAGATTGAATCAGGTTTTCCACTGAGACCTGAGCAGTTATATGGCAGAGCACAGAGTTCACATTGATGAAGTCATAAGATATGTCTATATACACCAGTGTTCCTCTAGAGCTTTAACTGCCAATACTATCTGGAAATTAAAACCATAACAACTACACAAAATGCTTCTCAGCTTTAAGAGTCTGCTCACTTTAACCCAGTTTTGTACTAGTTGCGCTGGTTTTGTATCCTTTTAGGAGGCAGCCTAGATAGGATCCAGTTTGACAGATTTTAACCTCAACATTTTAAATAACAATTTTACTCCCAGAAACAAAATACTTTCCTCAAAAATTACCAAAAGTTACACACCTGACAGTAGCATAGGATCTCTGTCCAGAGATTTCTTAACATGATCTGATTCTCCAGTCAGTGAGCTTTCATCAATTTTGAGGTCATTTCCTTGAATGAGTACACCATCAGCCGGTAAAAGATCACCTACAAAAGATCACTGGGTATGTTGACTGCAGTTCCTTTTTTTAAAAAATAGGAGAAAGTTCAACTTTAAAAATATGTTTACCGTATTTCACTTGTGCAATATCTCCAACAATTATGTCAGCTACTGGTATTTGGATGACCTGGCCACCTCTGATGACTGTGAATTTCTGTTCTTGTTCAATACGGCTCTGCAGTCCCCGAAATTGTTTCTCTTTACTCCAGTCATTGAAAGCTGTTACTAATACCACACAAACTACAGATAGGAGGATTGCTGCTCCTTCAATCCAACCTGCTTCAGATTCTTCCTCTTCTTCACCAACATTTACTGATCCACATACTGTAAAAAACAGGTTTTAGATTTAAGAAACTTCACACAGACGGTTATTTCAACAATAAAAAAAGGTTTGCTGAACAGGAAGAAACTACTAATTCCTAGTTGTTAAACATTTTCCATGCTAGCATTCTTTGCAATTTTACATTTCTTTTCAGTAAGGGTGACACAAAAAGAAGCTAAAATACCTGAAAGCTAGAGCAGCTCAAGGAAGTTAAACTACCTAGAATTTACAGCCGTTTATCTGACCATAAGAGAAGTGGATATAGAAAGTTATCCGTTCTTATTATCTTGATTAATGATGGCATAAGAATGCCAGACTAGAGAATTACTTTACCTCCTTCTGCTTTCTCAACATTTTCCACTTTACCTTTATCTTACCAAGCCAGATATCATTGCAAAAATTCAGTTCAATGAAGGCCATATCCCTTGCTCTTCCGTCTAGAAGTATAAATATTGCTTCATTTCTTAAATTACAAAGTTACCAGTGTCATATTGCAAATCAAGGAAAATTTAGGACTTGCTGACTCCTCAAAGAAAGCACATGACCACAAATTATAAATTGCTTAAATATTTGAGGCAAAGTTAAAAAACCACTTGCACAGAAACATGACTGGATCTAAGGTAAGTCCTTGTTTCTGCCGTTTGCACTTTACCTTTGGCACTATTTTGGTCAGAATGATACCAGATCATGACCAGGGAAATCTCATGTTTCCCTTTTAAGGAAAGCGACAGTTTTAGTAGTATTCTCTCAATGAGGAACAATAAGCTGCTTTTCCGCAGACTTATTGTCTCCTATCAGATCTACAGTACAGGCATAGTCAGTAGTATAATACAAGTAGATATCTACTTTTTAAAAATCTTACTTACGTGATTCATTTCCTCCTGGAGGCTGGTAAAAAGAAAGGCCCAAGGATACTACAGCTGCAATTTCTAATATAATTAGTGTAACGTCCTGTAGTGCTTCCCATACTAACTGAAGAAATGTTTTTGGCTTTTTAGGAGGTATAAAGTTCTTCCCAAAAACTGCTTCTCTCCTTTCTATATCTGCTGGATTTCCACTTAAACCTATTTAATAATAAGACAAAGTTAGCAACACTTATTTGCATTTCACCCTTACATTAGAAGTGATTGAAGTTTCCCATTCCTAGAGTCAAGTCCCACTCCACATTTCAGTAACAATAGTGAAAATCCATCTCAAATATAATTATGTATTACCTTAAATCAGAGTCACTGTAGAAAACCAGCTATATTTCACAATATGATGGTCTACCTACTTACACATAATATGGCATAGCAACAGAGATAATAGTAACAGACGTACCTTTGTACAAAGTAAGCAAGTTTGTAAGACAGTATCATTAGTAGAGTTACTACTATGGAGACTGAGTAGCGCCATGGCACCTTTAGCAATCTGTGAAGCCAGCTCTGGTTCCCACTGTAGGGATTCTGTATTATTTCTGATTCTGAGTTAAAGGCCTAGGATCCAACAATTCATGTAACATTTATAATGAAATGTTTAATATCATTAATAATATAAAGCACTATAAATACTGTATTTGTGTATTCTATATTTCATCCTTACATTAGAAGTGATAGATGTTTCCTATTCATGGAGTCAAGTCCCACTCCATACTTATATACATGTATTATATCTATCTATCTATCTAAATTATAATTGTTACATAAAATGCTATTAAAACCTGGTGGAGCTCTCCAGGAATCACATGAAGAGAGGCAGCCATTTAGTGATGCTGCTTCCACCTGGACAACAGTTGTTTGCTCTTCTGAAGCTTCACTTTCTATCTGCTCTCACAGAGAGCGAGCCCGTATTTAGCACTGTGCAGGGTCTGTCACCTCAGTTTTGTACACATATTTCTTTCTTATATGGCATTTTTCTTTCAGACTTGTCTATCTCAACTCTTGTACCATCCTTATGGGAGGGACACTAGCAGGCAAAAGCAAGGGGCCTTCACTAAAAGGCAGCGCATGCTTCAAGAATGAGCCAATTCCTTAAAAATAAACAAATACCAAGTACATTAAGTGCATAAGTACACCTCCTGTTTACTCCTTCAACAGTTTCCAGCTGCCTAACCTGTCATTCAGAAATTAAGCCACTAGCTCATTTTTCAAAACAAATGGCCAAATGTCCAGCCAAGTTCAGAGCAAAGGCCTGGATACTTCAAAGATACTGACCCCAAGGTTCTGATCAGCACCTCATAAAGACAACAGTTTTCTTAGTAGCAGTTTTCTTAGTAGTTAACCCAACTACTTAGTGATAAAGGCATTGCAAATGCGCTAGGTAATCAGTACAAACAGTGACCACTGCAACTGGCTTTCATAATTAAGTGAGGTATTTAACACCTCTAACATACCTTTCCTAGAACATCACATGATATTTCAACACACTTTGCTAAGACTATGGAACTGCAAAGCTCAATTTTAAATGCTAACAACTGCTGTGTAATCAATTAACTGAAGAGCAAAATTATTATGCCCAGGTCTTTTCAAAAATGAGCAAATTAAACATACTCTTAGTGTATATAATAAATTAGATTTATTCGAACATGCTTAGATTCACCTTGAATTCATGGCTTTGGAGGTTTAATACAAAAGACAGAATTTACTGGTTAGCCGTAACACTACACTTCTTGAAGTTCAGGCTTCGAGGTTCTTATGTTCACTCTCAACTCCAAGAGCACTGCAAGACCAGGGTCAAGAGAAACTCAGGACAGCTTGGCCATTCCAAAAGGCTGGACCACATTGCTAGTTTCTCTTCCATTTCTCTCTTCCTTTGAGCATGGCAGAGTTTGGAAGGTTAACTACACAATGTCAGCAGCACCACTTTCCTCCTCCCTTCACAGAGTACCAAGATGCAGAATATCAGAAGTGTACAGCAATGGTCTTGAAGAATGAAGAGCATTTTCCAGTAAGGCTATATAAAGTCAAGCTACTATCAGAACTACTTAGTGAAGATTAGTAAATAAGCCTAGCAAAGACAAAAAGCATTTGTATTTTTAGCATTCGCCTTATACATCATGCACCATTATTGAACTTGCTACATTTACCACATGGCTTTCATAGTTCACAATCTACTATCCTGAGGTCAAAACTACTGCCATTATATTGCTCATTACATATCTTAACTAGGCTAATTTATGTTATTTGGGTCTAAGCTTGAAAAATATTAGGCAAGGGACTAGTGAAAGCTTCATATACAAATCTTATTAGAAATCTAGAAGAGATTTCTAATCTAGACAATCAAAAATTATGAAGACCTGTGGAAATTGTCAATGGTGTTCCATCTCTCCAGAATATAGAAAGGACTTTTGCTACTATAGATATCTTAAACATTCACTTATTCACATTTGTAAATGTGGAAAGGACATTGTAAACATTAAATACTAAGCACTGAAGTCTGCTTAGTGTCTTTTTAGTAATACTGGTAAAGGACAGTTCTCACTTCTCATTTCAAATCAGGTAGGTCTGATCCACATTTCACCTGAAAACAGACATTGCCTTACACTGTCAACAAGTTCAAAGCAAGAAATTATACAAGCTGAACTGATCCAATGTGTAGCATTTTGGAACTACTTGTACTTTTGCTGTGAAGCCCCTGGTAAAGATACAAGTCAGCACTTCCTATCATAAAGCAAGATTCTGAATAGGAAGAAGTGTCATAGGGCCTTGCAGGTATATACACGAGATTTCAGAGAGCTAGAACTAGTGTAACACATAGCAGCAGTTTCCTGCTTATATCTTGCCTAGAATTTCTCCATTAGAAATGTCTCCATTTCTAACACTTACAACTTGAACATGACAAAGGAGACCTAGTTCTACTTTTACAAGAGCTCTCCAGTACTACCTCTGAGAAATTTATAGCTTACCTGACAGAAAGGCTGCTTTGCTAAAGGTTCATGTAGTGATTTAGAGCCAAAATGACACCTTTGTAGAAGACATTACCCTAACTCATCTTACTTAACCTTTTCTGAGCAAATTACCATGTTCAGCTGTTGAGGCCTTATGGGCTGCTCTCACACTTCAAAAAAAAAAAGTTGGTGCCCTTTTATTGAGTTAGTGATTGCATTTAACTGATTGCAGGACAGTACATTTAAATGTCAAATCCTTTTGAAAGGGAAAGGCCTTTATCATACAGCCCTCAGCACAGCCGAATCAATCTGCAGCAAAGCGCATCTAACCCTTTCTAGTTTTAGTATACTGACACTCATTTCCATGTGTTAACCTGCTTTTTACAGTAAGGGACATAAAGCGGATCCTGCAGTATAACAGGTGTTTGGTGCTTAGTGCGTCATAGCTGTCTACAGTCATACGCCCACCTAGCCTGAGGTAATAATGGCCCTTAAACCTTGCAGATTAGAGTAAAACAGGATTCAACTCTCAGTTCAGTTCCTGATTGCAGAAAACTACAGCCCTTTTCACTGAGAAAGGAAACTGCCCTTCAATATCATGCACCAGGTCAACAGGGTAACCAGAGACTGCTGCTCCTGTCTAAGGGGTGTTATGCTGCTTGTACACAGCAGTGCTTCACACACGTGCACTAAACTTTACAACTTCATTGATGCCAAGGAACAGATGGTTTGCACTCCTCATGTTTTACAAATTTTTTCTTGAGCCTAAAACTGGTCTACTCCCATTCACTGGCAGGTCAGGCACGAGAGCTGGCTACTTCCAGTTTGGTAAGAGGAACCTAGTTCATGCACTGAAATTATTTCAGGAGTCTGGAAATAGGGAGCTGGCTTCAAAAGCAGATCAAGTCAAAACATGCTAAATGCAGATGTACTTAGGGATACCTTACAGCATCGGTAGGCTGTTCTTGATCCAAGGACACCAGCCTTTCCAGAGCATTTTTGAAGAATGGAAAGCAACAGCTCTCCAGGATTAAGACAAACAGGTATTCTACTGCCACCAACATGATACTACGTTGTTTAAAAGCTATGTGAGTGCTTAAATGCTAAGACACCACAATTTGCCAAAAATCTTGATTCTGGTACTTCTCAATCACTACCAACAGCAGGACTTCACATTAAGTTTGAGTTAATGTTAGACAAAAATATGTAAAAGCATTTGACCAGGATACTACAGTTAAGATATCTCAAGCAATATGGCTTGCGCCTTTCTTTCACAATTGAAAGCTTATAGCTTTCATTTACATTGGAAGAGAGTACTAAGAGAGAGCCAGATCTTAAGGAAAACTTCTGGAAAGCTATCAGGAAGGAGACTTGATACATTTATTTCATTCTTCACATTTGTACAGTCTATCTTGGAGTAATAACTCTAGAGAGCAAAAGTATTAGGTAGCCACACTTCACAGAATGCCATCAAGTACAACATGGCAAAGACTTTTGAAGATGCTTATTTCTAGAGAATAACCTTCTACTCATAGGGACAGTACCTCTTAAGTGCTTAGAGCTGTATTGGTAGCTATTTGGACAGATCAAATGAGCACTATGGAACTACTGTAGATTTAAATATTAGATCCTGCTAGTAAGAATTCAATGTAGTACAAATAAAAAATAGATGTCATCAGTTTAAAAAATTGCTGCTTTAGGAAATAAAACCAGGTAGCAACACAGAAGCATTAATAAGCCCTGCATTAGACTATTAAAACCTTGTGCTCTACAACAGCATGATCTGAATTGTGAACTGTAGGTCATACTAGCTATTTACAAAATTTACCCTTTCACAGTAAGTTAAACATTGCTATGTTTCATTGCTATTTCAAATGTGGAAGTGCAGCTTAACCACTAATCTGACATCTCACATGCAGTTAGACCAATGGAAAAAAAGAAAAAAAACAACCCAACAAAACTCTTGCTTACTACCATTGAAAACTTCTGCCTGAAAGGAGTAAGTAGCAATATTTTATTATGGTAATCTAAGCTTTGTTATATTAAAAAAAAAAAAGTAGCTTCACTGACTACAGATTTTCCTAAATGGAGTTTCCTCAGTCATAGTGTTAAAATTTACTTACCTTCGTTTGGTGAAGTTTTCAATTTTGCACAGATACCATGTACATCTCCATAGCATTCCTGTATTTTATGCAGTGCATCTGCAGCTCGAAGTTCCATAAGAGAACGGAGCTCTGCAAGAGTAACTCCAAAATCTCCATGAGTAGCTTCTTTCACAGCGTTTTTTACACCACTATATGCAACCGAGTTGTTTGCCATATCGCCCATGATGTGTGCAGTCTTTAGTGTAGACAGTTTCCAGTAAGGAACAAGATTTCAACTTAAAATATTTCCAGAGGAAAATAAATCCTTTGGGTATGAAGACAGTCAGGAGAGCAGACACATCACCCAAGCAAGAGACCCCGTCTGGACAGATATCTTTGAGGTTGTCCCATGGCGCGTTCTGTTCTCCAAGCCAAATGGCATGTACAATCTAGGGAAAGAATAAACACATGTTCAGTTACACTACAGCTATATTGAAATACATTGTAAGATGCCCTACTCATATTGAGGTTACAGAACATGGACAATTTCTTCCTATTTCCTATATTTTTAGTTTGCGTTCAACTGGCAAGAGTGACATGGCGTAAAACCGGTATTTCCCATCCCAAAATAATATTGCATTATTATACTATCTTAAATTATGGACTACTTAGAACAGCTGTGGCCTTTAAGTCATGCATTTTGCTTGGTATATCCAACATGACTCATCATCAAGAGGAAACCTTTAAAAACACCTGAAAGTAAATCTGGTTCCAGGAAAATTGAGTTTGTAGCATCCACCATTGATATCACATGGGGTAAGAACATGCTCAAGTTTAAAATCCTGACTTTTCACCGACGCTTTCACCTCAGTTTGGTTTGAGCAAGATTTTTTGTGTTCCCATGAATTCATTTGTGCAAGCCTCAAGGAAAACAATTTCAACACTAAGTCAGCCCACACATGAAGTAGTTCTGTAGTGTAAGTAGGAGTATATCTTCAGGCAAACCTAGGTCTTACTGCATTTTCATGTCCCAACAGTGTTAGGCCTCCCAGCCCCCCCAAGTCCATTACATTACAACTCAAGCCTCCCACAGTATCTGCATTTGTTTCTTTGAACAGAGGGGAAAATTGCACAGTATCATCTTCCTACAGAATGGATAGGGACACTGCAAGCAGCTCTTCCATCGGATTACCAGAACATTGTAGCTGAGAAATTAACATCTACCCACAGGATTCTTAACATACACAGGCCCTCTATGTTTAATTCCCGCTTGGCTGACACATCTTGCGGGTACACATGTACCTACACAACAGCATGGTGAACACAAACACTTCATGCCTATATAAAGATCTGCTGCGTGCAAAAGATAGAAGTCTGATCATGTAAGTCATCTTTACCGACACAATGGAGCACAGTGAGTACCAGTGACAATATAGTACCCCACAAAGCATTATGACTGCTAGGCTCAGATTAATAACTTGGACATTTCCAGGTCAATAAGACCCTCAGAGGCATCATACGCCTAGCAAAGGCAAACAGTTACTACTGACTGTATCACTGTATGATGGCAAAGAGTCAAATAGCAAAAAGATTTCATTAGGCTCTTGCCCTGCCACATTAAAGGACTGTTCGGCTGAACCACCATGTCTATCGTAAGGTCCATGCGTAAGAACCTAATTAGCAGAAATTTAAGATCTTGGTACTAGGAAAGTCTCAGTTCTCTGCTCTGGAAACAATCAACTTCAGTTACAGCCAATCTACTTTTTTAAGCACCATGCCACAGTACTGCATTTGCACTGAAGACAACCACTGATGCTGAAAGACCCTGAAGTGATGTCACCCAACCACAAGTGACAGTCCCATCCCCAGCAGAACTACAACTGCTCTTCTCTTCCTATCACTACAAGACTCTGAGAAAAGCACTCTATGGCTGTTTTCTGGAGAATGACAAAAAGCATGAAGCAATCAATATTCATATGCATAAAACTTCAACATCCTATAATATCAACAAGGTTCCCAATTTAAAAATTCATTTCAAATCTTCACTGTTTTCTGTTACTTGCAAAAAAAAAAAAAAAAAAATATATATATATATATATATATATCCCCATCTGAAAAGTTCATGCCAATGGTATTAGTCTCCATGCTAGGATGCAGTTTTATTAACATACATGCTTCATCTGATTACAACATGTTCTGCTAAAGTATCCTGTGAGGAAATTCATGCAAATCAGGTATGAAAGAGTACTCTTTAAAGTCACACCCCATCTTTATCTAATGCCCAAATGCTGGATGCTGTTGGCCTAGTAGCCTAGAAGGATTTATCAATTATTACTACTGTCATAGCTGATGATCAGATGCCAAGAAGCAGATCAGGCAAATGAGTTTGTATAGCTACGGAGAAGATGCTACAGCTGCTAATTGGGCAAAAATAGACCAAGCTGAATGCTCCACAACTAATTATATCAAACTTACTTCAATTCAAATTAAGAAAAGCTCTGTTTAAGCCTCTAGCAGGAGTCCTGCACTTGAGGCCCAAATACACCCAAACTGAAGTACAGACGTGAGGACAGGAAAAGCTACAGCTCTAGTCAGTGCTTGCTTGGCATTAAAAAGCTTTGAGACTGAATGCTGGGCCAGGGCAAGACTTGCTTTCATGTGCAAGTAATCTAAAGAGCAATAACATTGCTTAATTGTAGCTCATACTGTGCTTTGCACTCGGTTCTGTCATGTCTATGCATCTAGATGCCTTTTTGTTAAGACATAGTCTGGTGATTAGCTATTACTAACAGTTTATATTGAAATAGGCTATCAGATGTTCTGAAGGACCTCAGTGGTGTCCTAACATACCAGCAGACCCTTAGGGTTCATTGACAAATTCAATAAGCTTACATTAACACTGCAAAAGCAGTGCATTCTGCATATAAACTCTAGTAGTCTGAGACTATTTGGTACATCCATATTAGCTGTGGAAAAAAAAGAGAAACAGTGAAAAGACTCTTCAAATCATGAATACTGAGCAAGAGCAGTTTCACTGCAAATCATAAAAACTTGGTTAAACATCAGCAATTTTTACACCAATTCAGATCAGAATCTGCTCCACTAGCCCATTTTTACCAGGCATTTCTGTGGACAGTACAAAAGCCTCTCAGCACATGGGTGCAGAACCAACTTGTCATAGTTTTTGTTGATTCTTGCATAAAAGTATCACTACAAATTACTTTAAAGAAATATCCTTAATGCTGTTATTATGTCAAACCTTGCAACATTCAATCGCTTCCCATTACAGCAAGTTCCAACAGTTCACTTTTGTAACAAAGTGGTGATAATGTAACTATGCAACTATCAACAGTGAAATTCAAGTATCATAAAAGAAAGTGTATTTTTAAACTATGCAGATCAGCTAATAGGATTTATCTCTTCAACTAGTGGAATATTTTGTTTTGACCAGCATTCCCAATTTCAACTCAATTCTTGCAGCAGCCATTTGAGATATGTTATTTGAGTTGCATGAACTCTAAAGCACTAGTTAAAAGCAATTCACCTCAAACTTCCAAACAGCTATCAAACTAGATAGAAGTCACTTATACACCATTTCTGAAGTTCCAGCTTATTTAAAAGTTTCAGTTGCAGTTATGTTAGTGTCCAGTCTAAACAAGCTCCACACAAGATGATTAAGAGAAGTCTGTCTTTCACTAGGCACATCACTTTTTTGATAATCCTTTGTTTACATATCACTAAGACTAGGAACAACTCTTAAAGCTATTGTACATCACACTCCAGTGCCTAAAAATCCTGTACTGCAGAGGCGCCTTACAGTAGCAGCAGTATCATAGGCAATATTCAGATACTTCGGCAAATCTCTCTGAAAAGAGCCTTCTGTTCTATGACTGTAAAAGCTTCACTGACACGTCACCACAGATGCCTATGAGGAGTACTGCATCTTAAATTTCTTATCCAGATCAAATTAATATTTATTACCGAGTGTGCTTTGTTACCAAAGACAGTAATTCAAAACCATAACCCATTAAACAAAGGTTAGATAATTTTACCCATTCAACATCATGAGCCTCTGTAGCTGGATTGGAAAACAGACAAGCTCTAGGCAGAAGTCTACATGTAGAGATGTTTACCAAAGCGTGAAGATACTATAGATTACAACTCTAGCACCACCAGAACATACTGGCCTGAACAAGCTAGAAGCTGCAACATGTTTCTTGCAGCCTTCCTGTAGCAACACTTTAAATATATATCCATGTTAATCCCCCACCCCACCAAGCAGCTACTATTGAGGCAGTCCTGAACAAAAAGTATGCTTCGAAAGGGACTCTAGAGATAGAACTTCACAGGTGAAAGTATAAAATAATTAGTAATTTGGTATTTAGTAATTCCCTCTATTTGGAAGAAAGCTATAATCTGTGTTCTACCTTCATTAAAATAAAGGCTACCTTGAAGCGCTAGTTTGCAGTGGCCACACGCTGATAATCAAATGTGAACAGCAGAGTTTAATAGTGGCAGAATTACTACTGCCCAGATGCACAGGCCCTAGCATACCTTAGACCCCTATCCAAGCCTTTCCTATTACTGAATTTGTATATAATACTTGCTTCACCAACCTACAGGAAATGCATTTTAATATTAAGAAAATGAAATCTTGAAACACTTAAGCAAACTCATACCTCAAGAGTCAAAGCTCCAGCAATTATATAACCTGTGTCAATCAATCTCATTTATACATCTGCTTGAACACTATGCATTCAGATATTAAGTATTTAGCTGGTACTAGCATTTGACCTTCAACAACAGACTAAAGCTGGTTGCTGTAATATAGGAAAAGGCTTGCAAAGTGATTATCTCAGGAAAGCCTTTGTTTAATCTAATTAGTTCGATGAAGACTGGACAGATCTACATACCAAGAGGTTGCAGTGATAAAAACTGTCTCCATATGTTTCAGCTGCCATTTTAATGTTTCAAAAAAACCTTTTAAGATACTGAAAAATATAATACGCCTTTGCATACTTAAGTTTGAAACCCACAGCACTGGGTATGTTCCACAGCTCTATTTGAGTATATTTCATAAGAAATAGGAATTAATGCTAATAAAACAAAAGGTTCATACAGAACAGTATGCATTTACAGGTCACTATCCTGTATGTTAAGATGTGCCTAACTGAACAACTAGGAGTTAAATCATTTCAGTGGCATGTTTTCTTAGTGCAAGCATCTCAGAGCCTGGCTTATGAAGAGACAAATTCAAGTCAATTGAACTGCTAACAGGGAGAAGGCACAATTGCAGAAGACATACTGCAACAGTTTTTAATGCATCACCTTCAGCCTTAAACATGGTAATGACAAGTTTCCTGTATTACAAATTCTGTTATTACAAACATTAAATTCAGAGGTCACAAGTTGTGCTGAGTTTTCAGTGAGATATCTGCCTTTGTTCTGAAGCTTAATCTCTTGGGAGGCAGATGTACTTGCCTAACAAATGGAAACTGGCTGCTGCTTCTAGACTCTGCAGTGGATGTAAACACTGTTACTTACTGCTCTTAATCTAAAGGATTGCTGCTGCCTACTGTGATTGACACTTCCATAGTAGCAGTTTCCTCCAATGGTAGTTTCTTTGCTTTAAGACCCAAAAGTTATTTCTTATTGAAATGATGGCTAACAAATCAGGACTTCAGTAGTCTGAAGTCAATTTGCTAGTACAAACTAGTAATGTTTATGCAAAGGATTCCCATACCATTTCCCTCCCATTTTGGTAGCAGCAAGGGAAAATTTTAACAGTCTTGAAGGCGAATTACTATGACATGAAGAACATGACCTTCTCTTGTGAAGCAGTTTGCTCCACAGGCTCTGAAAGGTGCCTGGCAAGCAAGCATTGTCTCATGCAATCAGCTAGCAGCACATGCCTGTACTGCCCTGCCTTCTCCAAGCTATAGCCTTTCCACACTCATAAAGCAAGTCAACTCCAACCGAAGTGACAGTTGGATTACAAAGATTGAAAAGTGCTATATAGAACAGTATAAGTAAAAAAAATATTTTCTCAAAAGCTTAAACTAATAATAGCTTTCTGAATTTAAGGTATTTTAACTTGAATATGAGAACTAAATAGGTAACAGGAGCCTAATCCAACAAGTAGATCTTCAGAAAAACTTAATTTCAAGGAACATCAGACCGAGACATACTGGAAAGCCCCAGAGAATAAGACCAGTGCAATCATCACTACAGGAAGCATCAAGTGTTCCATGTATTTAAAATACCAGACTTTCAGACTCTCCTATTTCATATGACAATGCTGAGTTGTCCACAAGAAGTCAAACATTTCAAGACAAACCCATGCAGAAGAGTCAAGTTTTTAACAACCTAAAACCCTACTGCAGAAGCAATACTCATTCCAGATATCTGTTAACACTGCCATGTCTTAAAGGGTCTCCTACAGTCCACAGCTCTGATCAACACTCAGACACAGCTTCTCCCTTCTCCACCTGCAGACCCTGAAGCTTCCTTCTCAGTAATTCCCTTTAATAGGCTCGTCCATTTTTTTGCTTAGTAACATCATAAACTAAACCAAAAAGCCTAAATTTGACAGAACTTCTTATAATACCAGGTAATTCCACGTTAAGATTATAATTACAAATTAAAAAGATTTAACCTCTAGATATGCCTCTATCCCATTCAGCATTGTTTCTAACGTGTTCAAGTACCTAAAAATGCACTTACTGTGTGTGTCAGCTTCCTCAGATAACTTGAGATGAGTAGAACTGCCAAAGTTTGGACTAAGGCAGCTGATGGCTCAAGGCAAAACTGCAATATCACAAGACTCCATTCACTGGTGTTTAAAATGTAAGGAGGAAGAAAAATCTACCATTTGCCCTACGCCCACCAATATTTTCCTTTACTTCAGATCCCTTGAGTCTTAAGTAAGATGACTGAGGATTTAAAGTCTCTCAATCCTGAACAGTTCAGGATAAAAATGTTTATTTGGGATAATTATGTTATAAAGTAAGTTCTGTTAACAGGTCTGTCATATTAATAACTTAACATGTAACTCTAAAAGTAGGTTGGGGGTTTTTTTGGTGCAGTAAAGTAATCCACTGACAAATATTTGCATTAATTTCTTAACAGTATTTTTCAAAACCATATTCCAAGTTTTGCCAATACAGAACAATATGCAAAAAGCTAAACTTTTATTTTTAAGATGGTAGTATGGCTTCCTACTTATTAAAAACATGTATCACAAAACTACAACAGAGTTTACTTGCACTCCCAAATGACAAGATGCATTCCAGTCACAAAACCTGACAGGCCTGTGTTACATGAGGCATACAGCATCATTATATGCAGCTGAGTTTCAAGTAAAGGGAAAAGGAGACGGGACCAAATTTCACCTGACAGAGCTGGAATTGGATTCCTGGATTTCAGGCAGTTGTTGCGTATAAAGCTTAGTGCATGCCCGTAAGCAATACATCCAGCTGGTCAGTTCTGACAATAATTATGACTCAGAGCAAAACAGCAGCTGACTTCCTCGTAACAGTTATTCCTGCAGGTATATGACTCGTCTTGAGAAATGATCTTACCTTTTCTCACAAAGCCTCTAATTTTTGCTGCTTCTCCTTTTGAGCTAAATACCCATTTCAGATGTTACCTCTACTTTTACTTCCATCTTTCAATTCCCACAATACCATATATGCATACCACTGAAACTGCTTTAGTTAGTTTGAGCAATTATTTTCTTCCCTTCCGATGTCATTAGATAGTAAGTAGCATTACTAGATTTGAAGCTCCAATTCAACTTCAGGAGTTCTTAGGACCAGAAACCTTGCTTCGAAACATGTTACACCTGTTTAAATTAAAACATGTTCAAGTTAAATTGCATATAACACTTTGGCCAGAACCATTTACCATCTCATCATCCTGATTTGAGCACTCCCTCTTTTTTCTTCCAGAAAGTATCCTTTCATATTAATATCCATTTAAGTGGAGCGGTATACTTTTGACTGTAACCACACTTCCTGATATCAAAGAGGTGCCAAAAGCTCTTTAGAGCTATGAGCCTTCAGGCAAAAGTCAAAACTCCATCCCTACCTGATTCCTTTTGTATTCAGGAAACCTCAAGTAGTCTTAGAACTACTAGAAAATATTTATGCCTAATGAGATTAAGCCTAATTACTTCTATAAAGTCACTCTGCATATGCCTGACTCCTTTCTATTAGGACACTAAAATTAACTTAGTAGGGTAAATTGTAAGAGTATTTTGCTACCTTGGACTAGCTTACTGCTATATAGAAACAGTACTATGAAATATTCTATATGCTCATCAAACTATAAACACATTATATATAAATAGAAATATTTATGAGGTAAATCATCAACTTGTGATCCTCAAAATCATTATACCCACCAAGCAATGGTTTGGAACCCAAAAAAATAAAACAAAAACCCCACCTCTGGTCACTCATCTCATTGAGCACACACTATGATGCTAAATTGGATATTTAATTTGTCCTCTTGTGGCCAAAGTTTAAGAAGCTTACCTCTTGCCCAGAGGGTCTTGTCTGTGTCCATGAAAGTTTAAGAGCCTTCATCTTCAGATTTTTCAAAAGCCTTTTGGGAACAGAATAAGGATAAACTGTGTTCTTTTCAAACCTTTAAATTCTTCATGAAGTAAGGCTTTTTGTTTTGAAAGCTATGCTAGCTTCTCCTGCATATCATATTAATCTTTGCCGGTCAGAAATACACCAAATAAACTGGTTAAAGTCATTCTGAGAAAACCCCTTTCAAAAATTGCAATTACATTTGCCATCTTCTATTCCTAAGGAGTCAAAGTTGGTTTGTTTTTTTTTAATTCAAATATTAAAACTAGTCTACACTTGACTAGCTCTTTCAGAACTATTGCACAAGTTTGCTGCTCCTGCTGGCAAGAGGAGGTTCAGGGTTTGTTTGTTTGTTTAACCTCAATATTTGAATTTGAGAATCCAGTGCATGGCTTTGCATGAAACATATGTGGAATCTCTTGCAAGCTGCTTCTTTATCATTATACTGATCATCCCTTTAGTTCTTTTTGATAAATTTTAAGATCTTGGATCACTAATCCATTCTAAAGGGTCTCTTCTTTCTGGTACAGTATAAGAAGCTTCTTCAGTAAGGTAAGCCTCGTAGTATTACCTGGTTTTACCATTTAGTGAGGCTACATACTGCTTTATCCTTTAAGCACATCTCCAGTTTCAAAACAGGTCCTTCCTCATGATTACACTTTTTGATCTTTCTGAAGTCTGACACCCACTTAAAGGCTAAGTGCTCATGCTGCTTCAACTGTCCTGCTCTTTTAGCTACTCCTTTAAAAGAACATTCTCATTTATGCAGGCTTGGTTGCTAGCCTGGGGTTCTTTTGCATACATTTAAACATTACTGCAATATAGCTAGTGGTACCTGTCCAGTTGTGTGATCAGTGTGAGTTACATGACAATCCTTGGTCCACCATTCAATAGAAGGTAATAAATTATCTTGGCAGTTGGTTTCTTTAATATAGACAGGGAGTGTATAAGTGCTTAACCGCTAGTAGACAGGCTGCACAAAGCCGAGATTCCCATCACAGCACTTCCTAAGTCTAACAATGCAAGCAGCAAGTCAGTCATATCCTCAGTTGACCAAAGGTATGGCTGTGCTACGGTTTTGAGGTGTAACACTGCCACCACAGAGGTCCTGAAGCAGCTCTCATTATCTGACACTAACACTACTTCATCTTACACCTGCCACCTTTATCCTTTTGCATTGAGAAAAGCCACCTACATTAGTTGGCAACTGCATTAATGAAGCAATACACTATGTGAAAGCCTCCTGTTGCAACAGTCACACAGGCAGCCCAGGGCTCAGAACAGTAACTTCTTCTGCCTTTTCACTCGTCTTTCACAGAGTCGTAGAATCTTTCTGGTGCAACCATTAACCCAGCACTGCTAAGTCACCACTAAACAATATCCTCACACACCACATCTACACATAGCACCTCAGCCACTGAGAGACAGCACTTTGCTTTGGGTCCTCCTCATGTCTCATAGGACTCAGCACTCCAACCATTTTTAGCAACCCTTCCTTCTATAATCCTTTTCCCATTGTTCTTGTCTTCTCCCTGCACTCCCATGATCTTTAAGAACAGAATTTTGACAGCAATGTGATCTGCCCCTCTAGATCCACGGAGATAGAAAGCAACATGTGTGCTCCCAAGCCTCCACCCTCCTGCTAGCCATGATCACAGTAATGTATTTCACTTCTTTATAGTTTAAAAGTGGGATGGTTGCCTCAGTCTGGTGCAGAAAGCAGTCATCCAAAGTGTTTTCCCCCAGCCCCCATTCACCAAATAAACCCAGAAAATTTCAATATCAGAGTTTCTACTGGCTGAACAAGTTACCACACAGATTCCCTAGACATTTTTCCACAAGATGTCAGAAAAGGTGATTTATTCACAGACGTCATAAAGGCAACATGGATATGCCAACTTAAGAGATGCAATTCAGCTAATGCTGGGAGCATCTTCATCACAGAACTATGTTGCTGCCACCTGTAAGACATTAATCTCATCAACATTAATCTCTTCATCTCCATTCAATGAAAGGTTCATCTTCCCTCTGTTATTTCACATAAAGTGACATGCCACTAAACAAATTGCATGATACATCACTTTACTGCCAAGGCCAGACACTGAACTGAATAGCAGATTCACCAGACCATCAAATGGCAGCTCAAGCAGGTTTCGTAAACTAACTTCATTTCTCAGTTTTGGTAGGCTATTTAATAATTGCTGTACAAAGCGCCTACGCACAATTAACAATTGTGGCTTCAATTCTAAAGTCTTCTGGTGAAAAGATCTGTACTGTGCATAGCACTGTATCTGAGAGCACAGACTTCAGCTGCATGATTAATTCATTAGAAAAGAGTGACTGGGAAAAAGAATGCAAATGGAGCCATGCTCCATGATAATATTTAAGTCTTACTCCACCCAGGAAAGGAAATCCCCGTTGCAGTTCCCCATAAACCAAAGGTCTTAAGTCTTCACTAGTATCAGTGGAACCAATGCAATTTGTAGATGGCTGAGCTTCCAGTCTAAACAGCAAGCATTCAAATTAGATGGTGAACTATGTATCTACTTAGCTCTGGCACAATATTTATTCCTCTAGTTAGTGAAAGGCCAAGTCTTGGAAAACTTCATAGCAAACAGCTTGACCTATTCACTGCTGAGGATCAGATATTTGTTTCCCTCTCTCCTCTGCCCAAACAAAGCACGAGGCTGTCAGAAATAACATGGTAAACCAGCAGGCATTCAGGTGCTTTGAGTGTAACTACCATTAGCATACACAGTGAGATGTCAGTGTCTGGCTAAGGCAGCTCTGAATCCTCAGCAGTAATTCCTAGTGGCTAGTTCAATAAGGGTAGTATTCCTTCTTCCCAAAGAAGGGATCCAAATTAGGAGCCTACTGCCATTAGTTCAGCTGCAGCTGACCCTCAGGGCCAAGAGTCTACCCATCCATAAAGAATATAAGTGGTCATTCTGACTCTAGTAAGTGAGACCTATTTTGCTCCTTCTACATAAAGCTACTTCCCACAAGTGCTTGTTTATTTTACAGTGGTCCATAGTAATGTTCTGCAACTTCTGCAATCAGGCTAGTTTTAGCAATAGCACACAGTAACTCTGAAGAAAGGCAATTGGGAAGGGCAGTATCAGCTCCTCCACTCAGGTGACAAACTTCAAGCAATCTGCTTAACCGTTCAATTTCTGCTTGTTAGACTGGTTTAAACTGGCCACTGCTGAAGGCACAAACTCTTTTAAGAGCCAAGATTTGTATATGCAGCTCATAGTTTCCAACGGACTTCCTCAAAGGGCCACTGCAATTACACATCTGACTGCAGCACACTTGAGCTCAGCATGGGTTTCCTTCCCCATACAGCCCCGCAGGGGCTCACAGACCAACCCTGAGAAATCAGAAGCTAATTACATTTTTAATCTAACCCCTGAAGCTCATATGTTTCCCTTACTGCAGCACACAGGTAAAGCAGAGAAGCCAAGATCTTCCTCAAGCCTGAGGTTACCAAGACTCAGAAATGACTGTTGCCCTCCTGGGAAGTGACTAAGGAGAACATCAGAGTATCATGAAACAAAAGATAACATGAATTACCAAAGCTCCCACAGCTAGGGACTCTGTTTCCACAGGTAATTTTGAAAGATGGATAGAAATTTTCCCCTCTGCCTCCTAGTGCTCTCCAGTTTAAGCAGCCTCTATTATCCCTGGTTTTCTTCCCAGGATACTATGACCTGGTTTCTCAGCACCTTCAATAGACTATTTAGCTTGAAGGGCACATAGTAATCTATCTCCATTTCTAATGGAGAAGAGAAAGCAGACTGCTAGGAAGCAGCTGTACTAGGACTGTTATCTTTAAAACCTGGTTATTATTTCAGTTCCACTAAGAATGACTTATTCCAATTAGTTTGTCAAGGGAAGTACGGAAAGAAGTAATCTGAAAACCTTTATAATTAAGGATGTAGTGTTTCCAGATAAACCTACCTGAGGTAGACAAGACTTAGAAAACAACTGGTACAAGTATGAAGTCTGCTGGTAACAAGCAGCAACTTGATTTTCACACTGTCAGACTTCCTAAATTCTCTCTACGCAGGGTACCAAGCACTAGTTAGGAAGAAGTGAAACTTCTTACTGATGAGTCCCACACATTGAAAACCAGCCATGTATCTCATTTGAAAGTTATGCTATGAATTTGGCTCATTTAAGTTATGCGCATATTCAAGTCTGTAAGCCATGTCAAGCAGGTTGACAGCCAAGTGTCCCTAATCTGTTTAGTTAAATTCATAGCTTGAATCTACTTCAAATATTTGACAATATTTTCTATTTCCTCCTTTTCTTGATTAAAGGGATGCTTTAAAATAAACACAAATTCATACCCACAGAATCCTAAATATCCTTCTTATGTTTAACATATAGCAGTACAGCTTATAAACAGTGCTTCCAGTTCACCTTCTGGTCTTTTTTTCATATTTATGTGGAACCTCCTACGTTCCAGCTTGCACCCGTTACCCCTTGTCCTACCATTGGGTGTCACAGAGAAGAGTCTGGCTTCATCCTCCTGACACTCACCCTTTACATATTTATAAACATTAATAAGGTCACCCCTCAGTCTCCTCTTCTCCAAGCTAAAGAGATCCAGCTCCCTCAGCCTTTCCTCATAAGGGAGATATTGCACTCCCTTAATCATCTTTGTGGCTCTGTGCTGGACTCTCTCAAGCAGTTCCCTGTACTTCTTGAACTGAGGGGCCCAGAACTGGACACAATATTCCAGATGCAGTCTCACCAGGGTAGAGTAGAACCTCTCTTGACCTACTAACCACGCCCCTTCTAATACACCCCAGGATGCCATTGCCCTTCTTGGCCATAAGGGCACATTGCTGGCTCATAGTCATCCTGCTGTCCACCAGGACACTCAGGTCCCTTTCCCCTATGCTGCTCTCCAACAAGTCAATCTCCAACTTATACTGGTGCCTGGGGTTGTTTTTGCCCAGATGCAAGACTCCACACTTGCCCTTGTTATATTTCATTAAATGTCTCCTCGCCCAACTCTCCAGCCTGTCTAGGTCCCACTAAATGGCAGCACAGCCTTCTGGTGTGTCAGCCACTCCTCCCAGTTTTGTGTCATCAGCAAACTTGCTGACCATGCACTCTATTCCCTCATCAGTCCACCTCACTACCTGATCATCCAGACCACACTTCCTCAGCTTAGTTGCAAGGATGCTATGGGAGACTGTGTTGAATGCTTTACTGAAATCAAGCTAGACCACATCCACTGCTCTACCATCATCTATCCAAATATCTTATTTTGTTGGTATTTGAACACAGTTTATAGCAGTTATCTAATTAAAGGAACTCAGCAATGTGAGTATACAGTCAGAATCCAGAATCAAACTAAGTGTGAAGGAACAAACAATTACAGGCAGTGACACAGCTGCCTGTCAAAACCACAATCTAGTTTGAGACATGATGCTTTATAAACATAATTAAGACTAAACAGCTCAAGACAGCTTTCTTACTTAAAACTCAGAAAGTAGGTACTTACTAAAACATTACCTTGTTGTTAAGCAATTACTATTAAAAAGTATTTTTCACTGAGCAAATATTTTCAATATTTAAAAAATTCTCTCACAGGGAAATTGCTCAAAGAAAGCCTAAACCAAGCTATTTTAAGATACTTTATTATTTTAAGCTATTTCAAGATTAGGAATCTCTGACTCCTTAACTTGAGAGGTTTCTAAAATACACTAGGCTTTCCTAAAAAATGGAATCATTTCCCTGTGCACTGAGAAACCTCAGATGTTCTTGCTCGACAAGATTAGGGTCCAAGGCAGCCATTGCTAAGATCAATTTTATGGTCTATAGTATGCAGGTCTGCAAGTTTTGGTTTACTTGCTCATGTTAGTTGACATTTTTATTAAAATACAGCTTTGGACATTATTGAGCATGGCAGTAGAACTAAATAAGTGATTGATATTTAAGTCATTGAGCTAAACTTCAAGACCTTAACCCACATTAGCATGTCCAAAGGCAAAAACTGGAAAAGCAGGATATTTGGGGGGGGGGGGGGGGGGCCGGGACAAAAGC
>JAVSBS010010382.1:5593-17971 GCA_033124195.1 Coracias cyanogaster
GTTCAATAAATACTTTTAAGAACAACAGCCTCCTTCAGTCCTTCCCACCTCATACTATCTGCAGCAAATGTTCCCCTTTTTGATGTATCTTATTCCTTGCAGTGTGGTTAATAACCACTCCAGGGCACTTCTCACTCCCTATAAAGTTGCTTTCAATTGTTTTGTTTTGTTTGGGGAGATACTGTTGTTTCTTTTTTGTTTGTTTGTTTTTCTTATTTAGTACTCTCTGTTATCCCTTCCTCTTGCCCTCTCTACTGTATAAATACTTTGATTTTCATATTGCCTAGCCTGAGAGGACCGAAGTCTGCTGTCAGCCTTGCTTTTCTAAGCCTCAGAGAAGTGCAGAATTACAAGGCACTGCCCAAAAATCCTGGTAACATTGCAGAGTTCAGACTGCCGTTAAGATGGGGAGGAATAGGGGGCAACTCACACGGCCCTTTTGGGAGCTCTGCTTTCCAGGTCCATAATTCCATCCCTGTAACAGCTGGGTAGATAACTCTGAAGTATAACACACCTTAGGAAAAGTGCTCCTTCAGAAAAATTATTTTTATTATTTAAAAGTTGTCTTTCTAGAAGGGAAAATAACTGTGTAGGCTTGGCAAAAGAAGGTAGTGTGTGCTACATGGATATCAAAAATTGTGGAACAATCATTTTTATAACACGCGTGTGCTTCCATCCCCACAAATAAAACAAAACAATTGAAAGCAACTTTATAGGGAGTGAGATTTTGAGCTTGTACTCATATTTATCTTGTATTATAGCTAAGGAATTTAATTGTTTTGAAACAGGTATGAACTGATGATCCTATATACAAAACTTATTCCATCTGCATTATGGTCACATTTTTTTAAACCAGAGAACAGCATCAGTTCCTGTAAACTAGGTCCAATAAAAAGGAAGGACTAGGGTTCAAATTTCAAATGTGGAATAATTGGAACTATCAGGCTGTGAATGATTCAAAAGCAGAGAAGTCTCTGTAGACTATTCAGCTAATATGGTGAATAACAAATACACTGAAAAAAAATAATAGCTTTCCATAGAAAATTTACAGAACAGGAAAACAAGGCAATCTTTTTTTGAATAAATGATTGCTCAGTTCTAGCATCAGTTGAACGTTTTAACTCACTAAATTTATACATGGAAGTGTCACTTAATGAAATGCACATATTTAAAGAAAACAATGCTATGATTAAAATTTTGTGTAATGTTTTATAAGGAGCATGAATAGATTTAAACCAATTAGTGTGAAAGGAAAATGATTATATGTAATAATGTGGTTGTTCTTCATTTAAAAATATGTTCTTAATGATTCTCAGCTCAATTCCTCTATATTTGCTTTTTGTAGTGGATCTGTTTCTGTGAGTCATATGAATGAGCAATATCATTTTATTCTGAATGATATTTATATTAAATGTTTGTGATCTTTGCCCTACTGGAGTTGTATTGCAGTAATTATTCAATAACATCAGAGTAATTTTACCATTATATTTAGTTTAATTTTGAATTGGTATGGGCTACAACTGTAATTCTATCTGAACTATGTAATACACGTCCCTTAATTATGACTAGCAGGAGAATTGCAGTCAAAGAGCTGTCATAAAGCAGAAGGTCATTCTGATGATTTAGAGTGACCTAGAATATGACACAGGCCATTACGTGTCACCACACCATGCCTGCATCTGTAGCTGCCTTTCCAGAAACCTGTTAGTGTCTTTGCAGCAGTTGGACTATGAAGAGTAGCCAGGTCAATGCTTCCCTATATATGGACTATCCCCAGGAAGAAAGGAAAGTGGTTCTGTGAGAGGTCCCAGAGAGTATCTTCTTCCTGACAGTTTAAGCTTCCTCTTTTCCCAGCAGTGAATGCCCTTGTGCACTGCATATACTGTGGATGCTTTGGTTGTTTTTCAGTTAATTCAGTGACTACAGCTTTATCCATAGCATAATTAGTGTTGTTCAGTGCCATGCTGAGAAGAGGGTCTTTAGAGACAGATATCCCTTGACAGGTGTCTCAGTTCTCAGAAACATGTGCCACCTTTTCTCCGATTTCTCCAGTGCTATAGTATTTAATTAAGTAAGAACAAACTCAAAAGTCAGTGTAATTTGACAATTTGACATGACGTGGGTATAAGATCAAGCTGAGAGGATGGTATGAAGGCTGAGATGGGATGACATAAAACTGCAGCATGGTGCTGTGGAAAGTCAGGAGGAAAAACCAACCCTTGGGTCTAGGATATTTAGGAGAAAGTCTTCATATGCTCTTCTTTTCCTTGCATTTTCCAAAGCCAAGACAAAGGAGGAATTTGAGTATAATATAAGGATATGAATGCTCTAATTTCCATGAGGTACTGAATATTTTTATTATCTCAGGCAATGTATTGGCTTTTGTGTATGGGTAGAACATAGCTATTTTCCTCTGGCTTTAGTAAAAATATTCCCGAATTTTTAAATCCTGAGAACAAAGTGCCTTACATCTTGTTTGTTCTCAAGCTGGTATGTGCTGTAACCTTGTCATCTCAGTGAAGATATCAGTCTGACTGCATTTCAGATAAACTGATTTGTGGTGGTAAAAGATGAGACTGAAGCCCAGGGCTTGGCCAAAGTAGGTTGTGTCAAGTTCATGCCTATCATGTATTCAAAAGTAATAAATGTTTCTCAGAAAGCTTACCCCTTGGAAAGATTCCTCCAAGATAACATACATTTGAAAGAGGGTTTTGTGTTGCTACATCTCCAGACAAATGACAAGTATTACTGTCATCATTCTTTCTTTCTTGGTTTTTAACCCAATAGTCTCACTGGAACCATAATTTATCAATTGCTAGGAGTGCTATGGGATATAGATGGTATGAATCAAATACAGCAATGACTGAGATAGGGCTGGCTGAACTTGAAAGCTGAGATAGAGGCAGTTTCCAGGGAGGCATGAGGTATTTGAGTAGCCAACTGTTTGTAAGAAAATCTCTCCAGCAGCTGGAGGATGTAATCTGAACAGCGCTTCCAAATTTAGTAGAGTTTTCCAGAACCACAACTGCAACCCAGCTATACATTTAGGGTAAGGTACCCATTTGGTGTATCTTGGCAAAGTCCATTTAGATGGACTTGCTCTCAACAGACCACACAGAGCCTATGTTGAGAAGCAGACTAACTCAATTAACCCCTGTATTGGACAGCTTTGAACAGCACAAGGAAGAGGAAAACATCTGGTTGTTTGGGTTTTTTCCCCCTCAGTATTGCATCGGTACCAAATTTTGTGTCCTAACTGGGGAGGGATCATGACACCTCTCCTCTGTCCAAGTAGAATTTTGCTCCATGTGACACCCAAGGAAAACAGCAGCGACATTTCTGATGCAAAGTGCTACTCAAATGTAAGGAAGAAATTAATGAACACATACTGTTTCTCAAATATGCTGAATTTACCACAGCTTCCACTGATGTTACAGGTTGCCAGGCCTCAGAAGCCTCAAAAATGTCTTATTTTTTTCATAGCAATCTGTGGGCCAGCCAGCAGGGCTTAGACCATCTTGACTGTTTCAGGATGTACATCAGTATGCAGGCTCCAAGGCAGAGTGGCCTCTTTTTTGTCTGTAACCACAGTATAAAATATTCTCTTGTCATCAGCTGGTTAGTACACTTGTATTTACCAACCATGTGTGTCGTGGTTCCTGATGGTGGCTAGACAGAAGCAGCCATCCTTTCATGTGCAGCAATGTTGCAGAGATATTTGCCCACACTGCAGCTTTGACTGGATAAAAGAGACATGAAAAATATGAGCAGCTAAATGGATTTTTCCCTGACCCACCCCTTCCTCACAGAATGCAAACCCAAGGGTTTTCTGGACACGGTTGCATTTTTGTAATACAAATGGGATCCTAACCATGTTTCTGAGTCAGGACAGAGTCTGCAGTAGGCAGGGGTGGGCACATGGAATATGCTTTACAGAATCTATGGCTAATAGGTAGCATCACCAGCAGAACTGCGGAGATGAGAGGAGATAGCTCACCTACCCCAAGCTTTTCTGTGGCTTCCTCACCACTGAAGTTTTACCCAAACTTTTATTGCTGAATTGGACCTTTTATTTACTAGTTACAAATTTTAAATGCCATTTTAATAGTGTGCATTGTAACTATTTAAAGCTGTGCATTAAAGAGGCCCAGACACTGTTAACAATCTGCATGCTATGATACATTTTTTTGTAACTGCTTGTTATAGAATCAGCCATTAAGGATTTATTACTAGTGCATTTTAGGTGGTGCTTTACAGTCATGTAATTACAGCCATCCAGCAATCATTACATAAATATGCATCAAAAGCAAGAACCCCAATGTAAGGTGACCCAAAAGGGTTTTACCTGCCAAGACCAGAGTTCAGGCCCTCAGGTGGCAATGATGTCATCGGCATATGCAGGGAAATACAAACATTTAAAGCTGCACAGGGAGCTGTGTTCATCCTGATGCTAGGTGTTCATGAAGTCATCAGCTGGAGCGAGAGCACTGTGAAGCTCTAAGGACCTGAACTTGGCTCTTGGCAAGCAAAGGAAAGTCAGTTCCCTTGCAGACCTGGTCGCAGCAAGGAATCAGGGCTTTTGACTGCGAGCAGGGAAGTTCAGCTGCAAAATTGGGCCCTCTGGAGCCCCTTGGTACTCCTGTGCTCTCAGCTGCCAAGTGTATCCTTATGCCATTAACCCAACCTGATCTGGTAGAGAATCGGACATGCTGCATATAACCCCAATGCAGTAGCTGGTCAGTAACGCATCTACCCCATCTCCATGCTATTTGTCACTGCAACAGCATGCCCACGTTTGAGAGTCTCTCTAGCTCTCTGCCAGACTACTGCTACTAGATCAAACATCATTGCTAGTGTCTCCTGCAATGGAGTTCAGCCATCAGACTTGGCCAAGCATTGGTTCTGTAACTCCTTCCTCCATTCAGTACCAATATTTTTTTCACTCCCTCTTGAGAAAAAAAAATTCCAATCTACAGTATTGTAGCACTACACAGCTCTTGCATGTGCTACATTCTTGAGACACTCTTGCTACCCCTGTGCTCCCACTTCAAGACAAACTTGCCTCAGATTCAGTTATTCTGTGTTAAGGCTGGATCTTCTGTGCACTGTATCTCTCTTGCCTCCAGCAGTGACCTGTTCAAGGTGAAAGCCAGTATTCCCTGAATAGGTATACTCTGTTTTTTCTTCTGGAAGCACCCTCAGAGCATTACTGAAAAACTCAAAGAATGAAACATTTCTGAAAGACAGATTTGCATGTTGTTGTAAATCAGGAGTAATGTGTGCCACTTTGATTTGCTTTTGGAGCTGCCAGTAACCAGCTGGTTTGTTGGGCTGACACTGGTGTTTTGGTACTGCCACTCCAAAGCCTTCACCCTCCCTGAACAACATAAAACCTAGTTGCTTTTTCATGATGTTTAGTAATGCTTTACCAATATTTGCAGCCTGCAGTTGCAGAGAATGTGTGGTGCTCTCATTACTGGATGATGTTAGTACAGCATGACGCTGGAGAGGTACAAGCTTGGGTTTATTCACAGATTGCCTGAAATGTGCTATTTCTCTGAAGCAGATCCAGTGGACTGGAGGCTCACAGTTGTGGTGATGCATTTCAGCCTCAGCACTGTCGCAGTGTGGGAGGCAGAGCCTGTTAGTGCTGTGTACCGCGGGGTATAGTCTCTGCTCCTCTCTGTGGCTGTTTGGGGTGAAACTGTGACTGTCAAGCAGCCGTACTACTACACTCTTTTGCATGCTGTCAATTTTTTAAGGGGTGTCAATCTGGACAACTAAACATGTTGCTGGGCACACTGTATCCAGCTTAATGAAAGAAGGACAAAGTGTCACATGGGTGGTGTTTCCAGTCTCTCAGCTATGGTTTTACTCTTCATGTTTACTCTGTGTTGCATGCTCTTAATCTAGCCTGATCTAATTTTCCCAGCTCACTAGAAGCCATGTTTGTTTCTTGCTTCAGCCATGTTCAGAGGCCAAGGATTTCATGTGCTATGCCTTGCACAGAATCCCAGTTGCAATGCAGTCCCTTAGGCCAGTGTCCTGTGTCTCCACCAGAGTTTTGCAGGCCACATCTGAAGGTGAATGAGGCTAGTGTAACAATAACTAATATAGCAGTGTCCTCCAGCCTGGCACTGGAAACATCAGGCTTCAGAATTCTAAGAATCCCATTGTAAATGAGTGGTTTCTGCCCCAAGGATTTAATCAAAAAGATGGCACAACGCAAAGCTCTTCTCCCCTGTGACTAGCTCTGGTATGTTCTTCTATCTTAAAAACAATATACTGCCTTTTAGGAGAGGTTGTTCTGTTTTGGGGGATTGACAGCTTCACTGCTCTTTGTTCATGTCCTGTGGTCTCTACCAGCACCACAAAGATAGCTCTATGTTACCCAGTTTACAGGAGAGAGCAGACACACCTCTGTGCTGGTGTAGCAGGAGGGCTGAGTAACCTGCTAGGAAGAAAGATAGAAAACAGCAGGAGGTAGGCAGCTGCAGTTCCCTGGTGTTTCTTGAGCACTGGAATGCATTCTAAAGTTGTTATCACAGTGAGTCTGTGAGGAAAACACTGCTATTCCCACCACAAGGGTGGAGATGGTAAAGTTAAGTTGGATAACTTTTCTACATGTCTCCACAAGTCAGAGCTGGGAGGCAACCCAGGGACAGAGTGCTGGCAAACACTAGCAGTGATAGCTGAACGTGGCTAAAGAGATTTAATTGGATTTAATTTGGGTCAAAAGCTGTGCCCACCTCTGGTAAGTCAAAGGCAGCTTACAGTATGAGGTGAAAGTCACGGCCAAGTCTGGACTTCTGTGCTGGAGGACAAGATTTCCTAGGAATCCTTTGGCAGATTTTGGCTTTGGTGCTCAAAACAGAATTCAGAATGTTCAAAATCAAACCAAGGACACAGAAGCCTTATATCACTATGCTGATACCCTTCTTTCAGTGTTTGCTAAGTCCTTCTTTACTGATACCCTTAAAAAAATAAACATGATCCCTTATTAAATGTAGTGATGTTACAGCTTAAAACCAACTGTGCTGTCTAATTGTTTCTTCATCTTTTCCTCTCACTCCAGCCTCTCTGATCTGAAATTTTCTGGCAATGTGATAGCCATGGCAGGATTTGGAGAGGTTTGGAAGGCTAGCTCTGGTAGCTTGTATTTCTTACCAGTATCTTCTGGCAGAAAGATAAACCACAGAGCTGACAGCAAGCTCCTATTGTCCAAGTTCCTGGCTGCAGAACTGGGAAGGATAAACACCTCCTTAAGCACTGCAAGATAGAAATAGAACAAGAGAAAGGAATGGAAATCCTCTCATAATGCAATAGCTATAAGCAATCCAGCTGTTTTGTTTTATTCCCACCATGAGAACTACGGTCAGTCCCAGTGCGAGCTTGGCCACCTGTCAAGTCAGGTTTGAGAACTAAAGCTTATTGGAATTTGACACGCTCTTGTCTTGGAGCACACTGGTATGATCAATATAGAGTCCTCCACTAGCAGTGACACAAGACATATGCTACCCATGCAGTTCCAGATGCCCCTCATAAATCATTAAAATACTGGCCAGTTCTAATCACACCCTTTGGGGTATAACGTAATATACTATTTAAGAACTAAAAACAATAAATCAAGTTAGTACAGAGGTCAGACAAACTGAACAGAGCTGAGACTTGCTTGCTGATGTGTGTAGAGTCTAAGAGATGCAACGGAAGGAGATGAAATCCCAAGTCAGCCAAGCAAATTGCTTTCTTCTCATTGTAAAATCTCACTACTAAGTCTGCCGGAGAGAAAAAAAATAGGAACTCATCATATTCTATACCACAGCTGATTTGATATCTACAATTTCCCAGCAGCTGTTAGCTCATGGGATTATAGGTATTTCTAATTGTTTGTCCTTTAGGTTAACTCTTACCATATTTCTAAACCAAACTAGCAGTTAAAAATATATGTGCCCCCAAATGTCAGAGATCGCCTGGTACAAAAAGAACAGAACACATTTTCTTCTTCTGCATAGAAATCAATTAACGACTAGAAAAAAAAAAAAATTCAGATCCCATTCGAAGGCAGCTGCTGTGGTAGCACTCTGTGGTCTTGCCTGGGACGCAACAGGCAGCTTTATGAAGGGGAGGGTGCCTTGCAGTGTCCGAGTGCTGGGAATCAGTAACAGTGTGCATGCTCAGGTGCTACTGCATAAACCCAAATTGATACTTTCTCTTTGATACAGAAAAGGCTGAGTCCCATCGGCATTCTTCAAGTGTCATCTGACTCTGGACAATATGGTAAGGGGTGCTGCCATGGGCAACACATGGTGTGGCCACCACAAATGTTATCTGGCAAAGAATGACACTGAAGGCTAACTCCCTCATTCATGCTGTATCTGCAGGTACCATTTGCTTCTTACATTATACATGGAAGACAAATACCTAATAATTGTTTCTTACCTTGCGTTAGGGCAAGGACAGTCTGTGGAAGAAGATCATGCTCTGCATGTACACTGCAGATGCTAAAGCTATATAAGTGTCCATGCTGCTGTTTAATTCCCCTTGCTTTCTCTTGCACTTTTTCCCTCAAACCTCTCTATGTTTGGCCTAAATTGGGCGGTGGTTTTAAAGCCCATAGAGCAGAGCAGCTTGGCAGATGAGTTTTACCTGTGGAGCTGTATTTCTAGTAGTGGTCTGTGGGTAAGACTGTCAGAGGCCCCAACTATGGTAGCCTCCCTTCAGTCATGAATATCAGAAAAAGGCTTTACTCTAATCCTGTGAAAGCTGCTGTTATGCCAAGCACAGGTATTGCTGTGGGGAGGTGTGGGTGTGAGTTGTATGAACTCTTGGGGTTCATGCTCGTGGCTCTTGAGCTGAAATGTCTGGAGAGCAGTGCCAAGAACTGATGTCAGACTTTGTCTTTGGTAATGCAAACCAGTAATCCAGAACGTCACCATAGAACATTGAACAAAGTCTCTGCAAGACATTGGCAGTGAATAAAAGAGCTAGCAGACACTAGGGCAGAAAATAACTGGTGGTGAACAAAGTGTAACTTGGCCTGTTTGAATAATGCACCAACACTCTAAAATAGGTGTGTGCATGGGGCAAGGTGGATTAATATTGTGTTTTATTTCTAATTAGACCTAAAACAAGTTTGAATTTCTTTTAAGCCTGGTGAAGAAATAGTTGAAACATAGACAGAGACACAATAATCGGTTTCATTGGAGGTGCAGCACACCTTGGTGCAGGAACTTAATGAAGATTTGTTGGTCAACAGCAATCTCCCAGCCCACTTAACGTGCTCTCCATTTAATTTGCTCTGCAGTTGTAGTAAATTTGAAGCCCCCCAGGTCAGACTCAGCTTTCCTGGCTCTTGTAGTCTCTGCAGTGTCAGCAGGACGTACGAACCAAACACTTAGAGCCTGGACTAGAGCAATGTGTATTGCTCCTAGTGAAATCCAAAGCCAGGTGAAAATTTTGGGAGAGAGGAAACAGGATATGGGATCCCTCTGGGTGTTGGAGGGTGTTCATAACACTCAGAAACTTGGCCCACATGTCTGGTATCCTCCCTTTCTACTCCACAAAGGGCTTGTATCATTTTTAGACAAACTTGGATCCATTGTATGTTGTGAGAGAACCTGCTGGGAAATTTGGTGATTCCTGCACTCCAGGTCAGAGGAAACGTGTGTTTCTGCTTTGCATTTTTAGGAAAGTAGGAAGATGAAATTCAAAATAAAACACAGCACATGGGAATCTCACAGAGGCAAACACTGGGAAATGTTTAGACAAGCTTTGTCCCCAGTCCTTGAGCTCAGGATTTAGCAACTAAACCATAGCACAACTTCAGAAAGACAATGAAAGCCATTTTGGCTTCAAACACAGTTCCTCCAGAATCCAATGAGAGTTGTGCATGTGAATCTGAAGGCAGAATATAGCCAGCAGTATGGGGAATAGATGTAATGTGAGAAACTCTCATGCTATATTATTATAGTCTGAACTGTTTCCATCATTTTGGGTTAAGTAATTCCCCACTATCCATCTCTAAAGTGCAAACAGTACAGCCTTGATGTGCCCCAGGGAAAGGAAGCAAACCAGCCTTTGAATCTTTACCCAACCTTACTGCTCATATTTTGCTTTCAGTGAATAACTGTTCAAATCCTTTAATATTTCATTCCCATAAAAATATATTTACCAGGGGTTTTTGTGGCAGCAGCAAGGCTGTGTTTATTATTTTAGGAACACCACACGACTGGCTTTAGAGAAAAGACATGGCAGGAGCAGAGAGTGCTGCAAATCTATCAGGGAACAGCATGTTTTCCACCTGTTGAGGCAACAACCACAATAACAGATGCACATAATAATTACCTGTACCTCAAAGGCTGTACCAAGTCCTGCACCTTCTGCTCCCCACCTAGCAGACAGCTTGGTAACGGAATTAGAAAAGAGGAACACCAAGGGATTAAAGTAGGTAATGCTTTGTGAAGAATGAAAGAACAGTTCTTATTAAAAAAAAACTGGAAGGTGGAAGATGAGAAGGAAAGATTTGAGGCACCATGATGCTAAAAGAAGAGCTAAGGAACTCCAGGAGTCTGCCTTATTTTAGAGTGGCGGTCAGGTTTTTGCTAATACCGTTCCCAAAGTTGCTCCTATTTGTACTCTTAACATCAGAGATCATTTCTACTGCTATGCAGGTGCCCCACACACCTACTGGAGCCCACTCCTTTCCAGAGATGGATGGCCCTGCAGTGGCAAGAGGAGCACACACCCCTGTAAGGTAAGGGCCTCATCTCAGTAAGTGACATGATGAATGACCATGTGCCATGACGCCATTCCTCTTCTCATTCCTGCTGTCTGGCACTGGGAGCATGCTGGAGCTACACTACCCTTTTATTTGCAAGTGCCCCAGAGCATCTAGTGTAAGGAGAAGGGCCGGGGATCATAGACGGAGAGCAGGTGAAATACCTTAGATCTTTCATGCTAAAGGGCTGGGGCTTGTGAAGCTCTTTATCTCCCCTTCCTCTGACTACTAAGAGGAAAGAGGTGACATTTGACTGGGTGAGGACTCCCAGATCATATGAGCTCTGGTAGTTGGTACCATGGTAGTTGCTTATTTGCAGAAAGGAACAGATCCTTCCTAGCAGGGATTTGCAGGGGAAGGGAATGATCTCAGCCCCGATTTAATCTTGACAGAAGCACACGATGAGAAGACTGTGTGCTGAGCTGGAGTTTTCCTTTGAATTCCTACAGTGTTGAAGGCAGTGCTATAAATAGACACAGTATCCTTTTTACCCTGGTACAATTCTGTCTCCAGCTCCCCATCTAGACAGCAAGTCTGCTAGTAGGTATTTAGCAGGAATTAATTTAACCCAGTCTTCTCTTTCTGTACTCTTTTACTCCAAGCATCCTGATGCCTTCCACAGCCATACAAACATATTTCCTCAATAAAAATGTTCTGAGGAAGGCTGCTGATATTAAAAATCCTATGTCTGAAAATTCTATCCTAGTTATAAATAATCTAAAGAAGCCCCAAACTATAGAGTTCGTATTAAAAAAATAAAAAAAATTCCTCCCCCATCCCCTTCTCAATCTTCTTAGTCTTTCATTATTTTCCCCAGGTTTTGTTTTTGAACTGCACAGCATTTTATTCATAGTCTGTTTCACATTTTCTCCAGTGTAATTGGCTGGCCAGTTTCCCTTCCCAGGAAGGACTCTTGTGAACATCAGCTGAGAAGAAGGAAACCCAGATACAGTGTTTCATGGCTATTAGCTTAAAGATAGATCTGTAAGAAATTTAAATACAAGCCAGATTAGTATTTAAAAAAAAAAACCAAAAAAAACCCTCAAATCTAAGCATATTGTTCAGTGAGAGATCCCTGGCCTGGGAATCCAGCTGGAAAGCGAACTACAATTACACAAATGTTGGAGTTTCTGCGTACAGCAGCAGAGATGATAATCTGGCCTAGCCCTGCAGTTGTCTCCCTGCTTGCGGAGCTGGCTGTGGTTAAATTAACGCTGCTCAGTGCATCTATTGGGTTCACTGAGGGTTGGTTCGTAAACAAGCTTAAAAGTACTTGCCTGGTAGTCGAAGCTCCGGCGCTGATGTCTTGGATTACCTTTGTTTGAATAACGCCACTTAGTTTCCTACCGATGTGCCAGTTGCACAACAGATTTCTACCCTCTCCGTGTGCAGCTTATTCAAAGTCTATTTTTAATTGTGTTAATTATAAACCATCATCCCCTGCTCACTTTGGACCTGCAAGCATCAGCAAGAGCAGGGCAACTGGAGGGCAGGAGCAGGGGGAGCTGAGTCCTGAGAGAGGCCTTTCCCCGGGGTCCCGCTCCCGGCCCGGCCGCGTCCCGCTGCAGGTCCCGCCGGGCGGGGGGCGCCGCCCGCGCCGG
>JAVSBS010010383.1:0-30889 GCA_033124195.1 Coracias cyanogaster
CTGTGTGACCTGGTATAGGTGATCCTGCTCTGGCCGGGGGGGGGGGGGGATTGGACTTGATGATCTTTTGAGGTCCCTTCCAATCCTTAACATTCTGTGAATCTGTGATTCTGTGAAAGGATTCTTGGAAGTAATACAATACACATGCATGTAGGTTAGGAGCAGAGAAGAAGCTGGATTCATCCTAATGGCTGAATTACTTGATGACAAAGTAGCCAGAATCTCCCACTCAACTAAGTAGAGCTCCATTATTTCATGATGGGAAAGGAATTATCTTGATATGGCACTGTGTGTGGATCTACACTGGTGATTTAGTGCTTTGGAATGGCTAGTTTTAGGTGTAGATTTGCTTCCTGTCTATGCCTGGATTTGTTTGCTGTGCACTGCAGAACACCGATGTGCTCCCTTTAAGGGTTCCCTCCTGGCTAAGCCAAGATTGAAATTGTGCATTAGTGCACCATCATTAGATTGCCACTTGTAATGTAGAAAAATGACCTTCCAGCACTTTGCTCTCTACGTGCGTGCAGGACTTTAGCAATGACAGCAAACCAATGTAGGATATCTGTACAGAAATCTACTTTGCATTGCCTATTAGGTACAGCTGCACAGTGTGTACCTACAACCAACAGTTGGTGCAAATTTCATTGCTTCTAACTATGTAGTCTGAGTATATGGCCCCATAACCATAACAGAAAGTAAAATCTTTCTACCTTCTTGGTATAGCACTAGTCAGTAATGTAGGTGCATCCTATGTGGCTACATTTTAAGTCTGAACTATGTTTTGAAGAACAATGTGGCTTTTAGAATATGCTAATATAACAATACTATATTTGCTTTCACCCTTAGATCTACACAGAGCTATAGGAATTAACCTTTTGTTGTTGTTTTATAAAATGTCTGCAAAAAAAATCAAACCATGCATGATATCATTTGACATTCCTCCATATGTAAGCAAATTTTGGACAAATTGTATGTATTTTGATGGAATTGCTACTAGTTCATGTTTTAGCAAAATAGAGGACAAAGCAATTCTTCACAGGAAGAGATCCACTCATAAATATTTCATAAAATCCATATTTTCACAATCTGGTAGATGATTCACTGGTCTGCTGCATTAGTCTTCCCGTGCTCTGAATCCAAGGCAGTATTAGAAAGCTTAATTCTGTCAAAGGCTTGCTGAATTTAGGAATCTGGCTTTACAGCACACAGGCTGGATTATCCAAGCCCAGTCTAGGGCTGTCAGGGCTTCAAGCCATATTGCCATACTCTTGTCAGACCAGAAATCATATCCCTTTCTCTTTTCCTTCTTTAGCAAACAGATGGTGTTGGTGTCTGACTGTGTCCTAAAATAGTTTGTAACTTTGCAACCAATAGTACATTCTTTTCACACTCAAATGCATTTCATTTTAGCCGTTTGCTCTCTATTTCCGCACATATTCAATGTACCCCTAATGGTGAGCTTACAACTCATTTCTTTTTGCATTTCTATTCATTTTGTTTTGCTTGAGCACATATAGTCTGAAAACTCCTCAATGAATAAATCCCTATGAACTGAGAGGAGAAAAAAATGTCAGCTAAAGATTATGTTCCTGTGTGGAATAAAAAGGAAACTTATAATAAACTTGCTATAGAGGCAGAGAGTCTGATGTTCAGTCATAAGCCCCTGCACTATATTGCCCTCTATAAAAACATGAGATAGTGACAAAAGGGAAGCACTTTAGCCATCTTAATATTCAATGAATGTGCTAACTGCTTTTGTGGAATTGCAGTGTTCTTCAGTGTGTTACCTTTATCACACTGAGACCTGCATAAAAATGAAATGCCATACTCTAATACACTTCTAGTCAGTCATACGTTTATTTTCTTGTCCCCTGATAGAGTTCACAAATTTAATAACTGTCTTTTGTTCCTGTCTCAATTCACTTTCAACATTCTATTCAGCTTTCCTTCTCCCTTGACTTGCAGGAAATGCTTCATCTTCCTATAGCAAATCATAATAGAAAGAAAGAAAAAGGGTGATATCAACTGCCATTTAGAAGTGTATGAGGGTGATCAGACCACTTCAATGGTCAGAGAAAAAAATGCTCATTGCTATTCTACCACATACAGTTTAAACTATTTAGACGTTTGCTGCCCAAATTAATTGGATAGTTTAAACTGAAAGTTTGTTAAGATTCTCATTGACTGTGCTTCACATTTTGTGTGGAAAAAATGTAATTTATCCTTAATCAAAAATAATAGGGTTATTTGGAAGAAACTGCTGATAAAAATCAAAATTTTTTTCATCTGATTGAGATGTATAATGACTAATCTTGCCTTTTAATTTTGGTTTCTCTGACTATGATTAAGGATGACTGCAGGTCTCCACATGATCCCTAAATGACAACTATGATATAATTAATACTGGTATCTACTTCTTCCAGTATATTCACAAATGAGAATGAACTGAACTCACATTTTCTCTGAACTGAAAGCACTAAAAACCCCCAATTGCTAGAACCACCTGCTACTATGTCAGACATGTGCTTCGGTGGAGATATGTGGCAACCACTAAGAGCAAAACCCTGACCCTTTGAAGTGCTGGGCAAGGCTCACATTTTTGTACATTTAATATTAATAGGGGCTCAATCCAAAGCCATTTTAAATTAATGTAGATCTTTCTACTGATTTTCATCAGTAGATGAAAACAGAGAAATCTTATATCTCTACACATTTTGCAACAAGGGTCCTCAATGGAAGCACAGAAGCAGAGGAGATGCTGAAGTACTATTTGGTTAAATAAAAAAAAAAATCCCACAATGCAATGAAAAAGAAAAAGAAAAAAGCAGATATAAGCAGGTGCAACTCTGAGGAGATTGGTGGAAAGGAATATGGGAATGAATCAAAGGACACAGTGCTGCCTTAAACTCAGGGAAACCAGTTGATAACAGAACTGAAGTATCAGATGGAAAGAGTTGTTGAAAAAGAATATCAGCTTTTTGTAACTGGAGTAGAAAGCAACATGAAAACTTAAGCAAAACCAGAACTGAGCTTACAGTATGGGAGATGACCCAGACAATATATACAACCTGGAGAGAGAAGGAATGTGCAGTACAGGAAATACCTTTACTTCAGACTTGAATATGTTGCATGCTATTGAGCTCAAACCAGGACATCAGTGGTCAGTGATCACTACAGGAAAAAAAAGACGGTATCTGGGAATTTTAAATGTGGCTATCTTTTTTGTCAAGTCAGGCAGCACCTTAAATTTCTGGTCCAGAAAAAGATACTGTATAGATTTGGCAGCAGCTAGTAAGATTTTGAAATTCCAAGAAATTTCTTTTTTTTTCCATCCAGGTAAACATAAATTCATAAGACACTGACTGTTATTAGAATTACTTTGGTATTGTTTCCTATTCCTAGCATATATTCACAGAAAGCAGGTTCATACCGTTAGCCATTCAAGTCTTAAGACTGGATACATTTGGTGCAACTTCACTGCTTTAACAGATTGGATTTTGTGTTCATTTTTGTTCTTGTTAGAGAGCTAACATAAAAAGAAGGGTTATCACGATATTCTAAAATGACTTTGAATTAACCCATTTTAATGACAGATTTCAGAAATTATACAATTACTTTGATGAAAGGAAATAGAAACCTGCAGTAGCCTGCTGTAGGAGAAAGGCAGATTTATAGTTAACACGTTCCTTATAGTTTTCAGAAGACTTCTCTTTGATTCCTACCTCTGTTAGAAGTTTCCTGCGTGACCTTAGGCAAGTTGTTTAATTTCTCTGTGCTTCTCTCCTCTTCATGTAAAACATTTTATTTCACACAGCATCATTTTTCCTAGCTGTGCAAACTCCCAGCCCGATGAAAGTGCCAACATGTCTGGCTAAAATAATAGCATTTAGCTGAGGGTGAAAATAAATTGGAAAACAGAGTATTTGGGGCATTTCCACTGCTAGCAAACGTGCTATCACTTTTCTTAATAATTACTTCAGGTTGTACATTATTGACATCTACTATAAGAAATAAAACAACAATAAAAAGCAAGTATCATGAAAGGCACAAATCTAAAATAAATAGGATACCCTAAATCACCATGTTTACTGAAAATATTAATTCATTTCTTGAAATGTTGTTTGTGTAAAAGATACATATAATTATCTTATTAGGTTAGCAATCTGTTGTTCTTATTAATCAAAGTAAAACGAACTTAGGAAAATTACTAGATTCATTTATTTTCTTCTAGCTTAACATTTGATGTGTGACACCAATTGAAGTGTCCTGCTAGACCATAGGAATTTCTCAATTGGGGCTGTATGGCACAATACTGAAAAGAGAAATGTCCGTAGAATTATCTGAATAGATAAGGTAGCTGTAGTCTATGTCATAAATATGTTTTCCTACATGAGTAGGAGTTGTTTGTGTTAGAAAAACATTTACCTCTTAAGGCATTGTACCCAGATGTATATACTTTTTTTTTTTCTTTCCCCACAAGTTACATCTTCTTATTCTGCCACAGGCACTAGGAAACAGCAAGCACATTGATACATGCTCAGGAGGGAGCCTTCTTGTTTGTGGTTTGTGTGCCCATAACCTCAGTGGACCCTGGAATCCATAAAGACTCTCCTTGTGCTGCCACATGCTCAATGCAGATGGCATCTTCAGAGAATACATTGGCAGACACACACAAGCCCATATTTAGTATGTGCAAACATTTCTTGGGAGTTTGTAAGTCAGCCAAAGGCAGGTGTCTTTCATACAGATAACAAAACAGGTCTCTGACCTCATGTTAATCCTCCTATTTCTCTAGCTCCTCTATTCCCAGTCTTTGCTTAAAGTGTTGAAAACACCAGATTTCTCCATCCAAATGATACGACTTGTTTCACGAAAGAGGACATCTTTTTCCATTTCCAAATAGTTGATCTGTTTTAGCTGAAATTTTAGTTATGATCAATCTTCAGACAAAAATGTCACTTTCAGTTCAACCAACAGCATAATAGGGAGAATAACCACACTGTAAATTTAACTTGCAAATGTAAATCCAAATGTAATTTTTTAAGAACATTTAAACAGCTTCAATAGGGATTGTCCCTAATAAATTCTAGTTCTTTCACAACAATTTTCTGAAAGTTTCAAAATAGGCAAGTGAATGCTGTCCTTGGTTTATGCAGATTGAGAATCTGTCTCAACCCACAGTGATAAAATTTCAAAGTAATAAGTAATGTTTCAACAAAATTAATTCCTGAAGTGTCCTATTGATCTTGCTTTGACTTATGAAGTTTCTTTTCAAAACCAGCATTAATATCTGTATGTGATTTATAAAGTATACTAAATATATATTTTAGCCAAACACTTTATAGGTGAATGAATAAACTTAGATTCACATATCCTCAATTATACCTGTGCCAATAACTGTTTTGAACAAACATCTTCATTAAGGATTCTTAAGTCACCAGCGAAGAGTAAACAAACATCTAACATACACTAAACAACATTATAACTAAACATTATAACTCCAAACTGATTCTTCAGTTACTAAGCTGTTGCATCCATAGATTCTGATTTTCTGTTTATAAAGCTTCCATCTATAGTGAATATTTTTTCTTCTGAGAAAAAAAGTCAGTCTCTTTAAATCCTTACTAGATTTGCCAATTTGAAAGAATTAGTGGAGATGAGGAACTAGGAAAATGAAGAATGAGGACAGGATTCAAATGCAATATTGCAATGAAATGCCTTTTTTCTTCCCTTCCTCTCTGCTTCTGAAAATTTTAGAATACATGCTTGGGAAAAAGTATCTTTTTATTATATTGATCAACATGCTGAAAAAGTCAAGAATTTAACATACTTACTTCAATGCACGAATTTGCACCTTACTTAGAGTATATGCTGTATTTCCTATTCACACTAGAGATTTGTGTAATAATAGCATCTCATAATTTATATGCCAAACTCACCTGAAGGTTATTTTCACATATGGAAGTACAAAGCTAGAAGATAGGGTTTTTTTTAATCAGATAAAGTAAAGTTAATCACATTTACGCACATATTTGGGTGAAATACATTTGGGTGAAAACATGAGCTCAGCAATATCAAATCATAAAACTTTCACCAACACGGTGAGTAATTTCAACTTTTAACAGAACAGCTACTTCAGTTGGAATAAAAAATGAAAAAGTAAATATGCCATCTTGCATCTACAGTACAGATAAAGAAATCAATTTTCAAACATTTGAATTTATTTTCTATATGAACTTGGACACGTTAGCTAATAGAATGTTTCATATCAGAGATATCAAAATAGGAAGCTGAAATGGACAGTAAAATGTCTTTTCCCTGAAAATAATCCTTATCTGGAAAACAGTTGGTTTTGAGTAATGGACATTTATCAGTGGAATGATAGTCAATCAAAACATCCCCCAAATCATATTACAATTTAGGTTCTCAAATATATATACTTCCAAATATATATACTTAAATCTATGTATTTATGCCATTGTATATACTTTACTGCTCTCAGAATATGTGTACATGGTAGAGTGTAGAACAATGTAGAGACTCCTGAGCTAGCTTCCTAATTGCAATGATAGAATGAACATTAGTGCAGTGGTCTCACCAGGTGAATGTACATATCCTGCTTTTTAACAGGCATTATTCAGCAGGCTGTGATGTCATGTAGCCTTGCAGTGACAATCAGACCAAAGGTGGCCCCCAGCAACCAGGGACCTGTTTGTGGCTTCCCTGTCTTGTTTTAGGAGCCAAGGCATGTCCCAGGGCCCAAATCTCATGGCTAGTCCTCTGGTTTCTCTATAAGACCACAAATTTCTGGATGAGTAAAACACCCAACTTGCATGTTTTTAATCTAAAATGAAATAAATTTCTGAACATCTTAACTTTTCTACAGAGCTGAGAAAATTGAAAGATACAGTTGAAATAGTCATTATTGTATCTCAGAATGATCATGGTAGCTAGATGGAAAAGACTTACCACATCAGCTGTTCACCTTCCTGCATTATAGGATATTCTTAGAGAAAATATACCAGTTTCAACTCAAGAGCAGATACTTTCCATCTCCTAGGTGCCATTCAGAGACCTAAAAGAAATAAAGTGGAAAAAAGTTCCTGAAAGGGAAGCTCTCTAATTCATGGTTCAGACAGGAGTGAATGTGAGGTATACAGTCTTGCTGCAAGTTTGAATTTGCAAAGCTTTCTCCTTAGTTGAAAGCCAAGAGTACTCTCTTTCAGGAGTAGTCAGCCTAACTGTGACATTTCCCCATAATCACATAATAAATTTGTCTCAGCCCTGCAATTCTTTTAGAGAAGTGCATTATGGTATCCAGTCACAAATTACTGGTGGTCTCTTTGAAAGTATTACATTCCTGCAGCATAAAATAGTCTCCACAATACAGGTCAAGATAGAAGATATTAAGATCCTTTACAGATGCCATTGAAGAGTATAGCCAGACTTAAATAGCATAACATACAAAGAGTAGAAATAAAATATAAACCCATTTCACATACATTACATTAAAATGTACCAGATTATATGGAAGATGCTGCAGAGATATGAAGATGTAGTGCAGTATATAATTAATGTAAAACAACTAGCTAATACATAAAACTGAAAGAATAATGTTTCATATAAAATGCTCTGAGAGGAATATTTCAGTGTGGTAGTTTAGATGGCACATATTCAAATACATAGCAGACTTCACAATGGCTGAAAATCCTCCTGCTACATACACACATGGAAAACTAAGATCTCCATCCTGTCTGACATGTGCTTTGAGAACCTCTCTTGTCTGGTAATGACTCCATACACATGACAGGATAGGACCAATCAATTTACTTCAAATACATTGATGCCAGGTAATTAACTAGATCAAATAATTCCCTGACAGAGGCAGATGTTGATGATTATACTTTAATGTCCAGTTTTATACTGCTATGCCCCACACCAGGACAGAGAAAATGATTGTGAACAGCTGGGATGAAATGGTCACACTTTTTTCAAATCAATAAAGGAATATAAGATGTAAATATATTTGTTGTGTGTTATATGGGAAAAACAGCAGCTGTAATAGCTCTGCACCTCATACAGCAGAATATGTCAGTGCCATAGTTCTTTAACGAAGATTTTGTTCTTAGGAGCTATCAAACTTAGAAAGGAAGACTAAGCTGACAGAACAATAATTAAAATAATAATTATTGTGTGTTTATTTCTTGCAAGAGTTCCATTATTTCATATTTTTAGGATTTAGCTTTAAACCTTGTCAACTCTCTCTTATTGGAGGATGAGATAAAGAAAAAAAAACAACAATGAAGAAATTGGCTGAAATTAATCACACAATGTTATGAATGATTACACAAAGCCACCCTGGTAACCTGTTGACAGATTGCTGTCTGTCACATAAGTTGCCTCCTAGCAGGTCGTTCCAAAGCTTTACATGGTGGGCCAAAGAATACTGATAATTTAAATGTCTGGCATTTCTGGGAAAGAAAACTATACCACTGGTCATTCTCATTATGCATTATGTCCTTAATATCTTGTTCAGATAAACAAGTTTTTCTTCCTTTTCTTTCCAACATACAGCTTTGAAGCAGCCCATCAGAGGATGCTTTTCTTCAACTTACTGGCTATATCTACAACTGAAAAGAATCACTTTCATCTCAATAGCATATTCACTTGGAAACTGTCTGACAGGCCTCACTTGAAAAATGAATAGAAATATCTAATTAAATTTACAGGATGGTTAAAATAAAGTGTACAGTAGTACTTACAATGGTATGCCATGCATTCCAAAGTAGCTCCACTTATTCACAGTTTAATAGACTTTAAAGACAGAAAACACCATTAAATCTGTCTCATTACATTACACTTTATCCCATTATATCTACATTGAACTCAATTACAAAAGTTTGACTAAATCATCATCACTTTTTGAATAAACTGTATCTTCTAGGAAGGCAGCTAGGTTTAACCAGGAATTTAGTAAGAGAGAAAGAAGCTGATACCTCTTTTGGTAGCTTGCTCATTCTCCCTTTTTTAAAAAAAATACAGGTCTGCCTAATAAGGCTTTAATTACGCTGGTTTCAGTTTCCAGTAACTGGTTCTTATTTTGCATTTCTCTGCAAGGTTTAATAGCTTTTTACTAGGCAGTCACTCATATAACTGTGGTTATACACTGTAATTAAGTTACGTTGCAATCTTCTTCTTGATAAAAATAAGCAGATTGATACTTTAAGTCACAGCTATAAGATATGCCTCCACTTTTTGGTTTAAAAGCTTTTGCACTCCTCCCCTCACTTTTTTTTTTTTTTAATATCCTTCAAGCCCTGTGTACATCAAAACTTTTTTTACTATTCCAGTGTGTCCTATACCAAGGTAAAAATATTGGTCTGCTTCCACTCACTCACTGCTCCCTCATTCTTCAATTTCTTTGGCATATCAACATTCTTACAAAAAATTTTGGAACAACATTGAAATTTAGTCTTCTCAAAGGAGAATATAATGCCAAGGATGGATGAAACTGTGATTCAAAATAAATGGAGTTTGAAGGTTATAGAAGAAGTCTAAAGATCCATGTAACGTACTATGTAAACAAGAATATGTGCTATGTCAGCTGCAGCAAAATTGTCCTTAGCCAATCTGGACAATTTTTTGCCAGTAACCACAAGACAAGTATCAGCTATACAGCACACTGCACAGTGATATAAGAGAAAAAAACTTGTGACAGAAGAGATATCAATAAAACCCGTATTTTAAGACAAGTGTCATGGGATACAGAGATATCTATAGTAAAGCCTCCTAATAGTGCTTTTGATCAGGTCTTTTATACATACACAGAACAAAGAGAACCTCTGTTTTGGGGGCCTTGACTAAAATTCTCATTCTTCAGTAGCTGGGTGGAACTCATTTATCTATCTCAGTGGGATAAATGAACACTCCTATTAAAAAAGAGAAAGATCACTTGGGGCTGTTTCCAGCACCACAAGAAAGGACTGGCTTTACATAGTCATTCTTCTGACTTAAGCTTTTTAATGAAGAGATGCTGCTTTTTTAAAATGACATTGTCTTGCTTGAAAAATGAGTATTTTCTTCTGAAAGTGAATGCTATTAAAACAGCAGCCTCCTTGGAGGTTATATGCGAAGAATACACAGAAAACAGCTAGACTTGCAAATCAATACAATATATATGGGTAATGAGGTGCTATTCTACAAGAAAAAAAATATGATGAGAAAAATGCTTTTGGAATGATCTGTATGAAGAGAAGCAAAGCAGTGTAGCAGTTTTACTAAAGTCAACATATGTACTTGCTCTGTTCATGAGAGACCATGCCATTTTGCATAAGCCATTATCCAAGGTGCACTGCCTCATTTAGAGGCATGTTCTCATTTAGACTTGTCTGTAAATGGTTCGCCTTCAATGACACCTAAATGCTTTGCCACTGTTATGCATAGATGTCATCAACAGCTGATGAAGCACCAGGACTCTGCTAAATGGACTGTACTAGCTTCTTTGCTTTCAATATAAAAAAGCCATGCATAAATAGCCAAAAGTGCAACATACAGTAGAATCAAAAGATTTTTTTCATATTGTAAATACGCTGCTCTCAACCTGATGGGAGGGCAAACTCAGTCCTTGAGTAATGAGTCTGTGTCATCCAGGTTACCAAATCAGGTCCTCTTAAGTTTACAGAAGGAACAACTAAAATTCCTAGTGTCCAATTACACTGTGGTCAGCTATGGCAACTGAGCAGGTAGCTTCAGATCAGATCTGATTAAACACAAGTGTTCATTAAAATTATCTGTATTTGAAAACTCTTTCTTGCAAGATCAGCAGGGAGGACCAGGACAAAATCAAGGAGAATGAATTGACTTTTTAACAACTCTCCCTTACTAGGATCTTGAGCAGAGCTGATTGATGCATTCGTCACAAATAATGGGAATAAAGTGAGAATTCAGCTGATTTCAGCTTGGCATAAGACCTAGTCAGAAAGGAGAGAGTAATTCTACTTTTTCAATTAGGACACTATTCTAGTGCCTTTTCTGAAAAGGACCTAAAGTAGGAATAAACTCACTACAGAAAAACACAGTAATTGATGCAAAATTTTTAGACACTTCTTTACACCCATTTTCTCTATCAGTTTTTCAGCCCAAGCAGTACCACCTACTGGTATGTTTACATGCTGACTTTGACCGAGCTGCTTATTTCATGTAAAGAGAGAAGGCAAATGAGAAAAAAGCTAAGAAACCTTTCTGAGAAGCTAATGTCTACCTATCCCCAACAATTATTTGAATCTTCATGACACATTCTGTTGTAAGCTATTCAGACAGTGATGACTTAGCATTAAAGCTTTTCTGAGGAGGAGTAATCCATTGACCTCTTTTCAGCTTCTAAAAGTTAAGAATGTGTCTCACCATATGCCTCCTTACCCTTTTCTTCTTTAAACTTGCCCTGGTTTGAGTTAGAACCAAACCAGTTCTGTTAAAAGTGATTTTACTTTTCAGCCAAGTCTTTTCTAACTAACTGCACTTTCTGAAGCTAACAGTATGTTTTTGCAGACAGTGTCTGCTTCTGGCAGTGATAACACTTGACGTTTAGAGTTACTACCAAGGACTGGTGTGCAGAGCAAGGTCACTGCTAACTCTTGTGTACCACATCAGCGGGTGCAGAAAGGGAAAGGGCGCATCTGCTGGGAGAAGCAGCCAGGACAGGTGACCCTAAACTGACCAACGAGGTATTGCATCCCATAGACGTCATATTCAGTATAAAGCTGAGGGATCACAAGGATATCAACCTGCCCTTTTTAGGCTTTTTTTTGCCCTTTGCCCTTTTTCCTTCTCTTTGATCCTTCTGCTGGCCTTTGCTTCCCTTGGGGGCCTTCTTCCCTTCTTGGACCTTCTCATGCCTTTAATCCCAATTCGTGTGCTCCTGAACCCAGCTCTTGAACCCAGTTCCTGTCTGCTGCTGAGCCCAGTCTGGGACTCTACCAGTGCCTGCACAGTCTCAGTGGTGACAGTGACATAACTGCCATCAGGTGGAGGCTGGGTTCAATACTGCTCTTTCATCTTTTTTCATAACTTACCTCATCTTTCTCCTCTGGACTCTCTTAATTCTTCGGTTTCAGTGCCCCACGATACGACAATGAAATATACTGAATAGAGTGGAAACTTTACTTTATGTGGCTTGTAGATTACAATCCTGTTTATGTACATTACAATAGAGTCTTTGCTTTTTTCACATCAGTGTGGTACTCTTGACTCAAGTTCAGGCAGCATGTTTCAATAACCCCCAGCATTTGTTCTGAGGAACTTAGAAAGTTTTTAAGTAATGGGAAATTTCTACAGAAGAGGCCATGTCCGCTGTGTGCACCTCTACTGTGTTATACTAGTCCAAGTAACATCTAGACGCTCACTTGATTTAGTTTGACACAATTCAATTTGGCCATCGGTTTACCTCACAAATGAATATTTGCACATCTACCTATAATCATTTATAAATTTCCAAGAAACAGCTGTCTGTCTGTAAGTTTTAGTAGATAACAAGTACTTTCCAATACAAATGAATAAATTTTAAATAAACACAATTACACAAGAACTAATTTTACATTATAATATTATTTCAAAATTACTAAATCAGGAGGAGAATCAGGAGGTATTCTTATTGATATTTTAAATTCTCTCTTTGCTTCTTTTCCTTGTTTACAGATCACCAAGTAGTGATTTTTTGTTTGACTGATAGCTCGATGCATAACATATGTATAAATTATGCATAGCCATCCCATGAGTGTGGGGAGGACTGCTACAATTATTTAGGTTATAATGATCTCCTTTGTGCCTGAATCAATTTTACTCAGAGTTGAAAAACTACTCTTTTTTTTTTTTTCAGTATTTCCACAGTGTTATAACCATCATTCTTCACTGTACATACATTTATCCTACCTTCTGAAGTTATAAACCTTGTGGAAAGGGCATTCTGGTAAACTTAAGCAATACAATCCCACTTCACCTTTTTTCTTTCACTTTTATTGTAGTCGTTTTATTGCAATTACCAGTATTTTAATGTGTTGCTTGGGATGCTCCTCTTAGAAAAACACCTCAGTCATGCAAAATTCACCAAGTAAATATTCATCTTTCCAATTAGACATGTATACCTATACATGTAAGAATGCAATTTTTAAAGATGTTTCAATTTGAAAGTTGACTTTTTTTAAACTCTGTATGCTTGCAGTTGCACTGTATGTAGTCATTTTAGGTAAATACCACTAAGTTAAATCTAGTCAACACAGTTATATATTAATTGCACTACATTGTGCTGTACAAATGGAAAATAGAAACGTTATTTTTATGCAGATGTCAGCCTAGCTATGAGTTCAGCACTGAAGTCTTTTCCCTCCTTAGAAGCACCATGGATGCAGCAACTGGACTCACATGTTATAGAGTTAGATGACGTGTCACATTTGGACCTCCTCTAAAGCACTATTTGCATAGTTGGTTATTTACTTCCTCCTCATGGCTTCAGTCTGCCAGACTGAGAAGGATTAGGAGGATTATTATAGGTGCTTGTAAAGTTGGATTTCTGTCACTATAGGAGATGTAGCAGTGGATGGCAGACACCCAGGCAACAACATGAAAGTGGATGTGTCTGATATGATGCATAGTGGTACTTGAAAAAATACACAGCTATAGTTGTATTCCCCATTGCCACTGCTGAGAGCCATTCTCCTTTGACTTACAGTGTTTCCACCATTTAGGAGAAGAGAAGTTGTTCTCAATGCTATTATGAAGTGGAAGTAAAAAGACTAACTGCAAGGTTGTTCACCTTTGAAGTCCCTTTCATATCTGTTGGTACTAGCACAATAACTATTGTTTACTTATATAGGCAATTCATTATTGAGAGAGTTCATGATTCAAAACATAACACCCCAAATTCTCACTACTACAAAACAAAAAGAAAAATGCATGTGAAATAAAAGGAAACAAAAGACAGACTAAGAACTCAGATGGTCGGAGTGTATTTTTTTCTTCATTACTTTCTCACTACATATCTGCTCCCGCAGCAACAATTCTTCCTGTTGATGTTGCATGAAAATAGATAATACATTTATATATGTGTCATTTTTAAGTTTTCAGGTGATATTACTCTTCAATTATTTGCTTCTGATCATACTGGAGTGTGCTTCCATTCCTCCTTTTGAATAATAAGTTGACAATTACAAATAGTTTGCAGTTCCATAAGTATTGATAGAACTATAGCTACAGATGCCACTGATAAGTTTGAGTAACGTAAGTGGCATTTGATGTACCTTTATACAATTTTAGAATTAGATTATAATCACTTAAGACTCATAATATCAAACCAAACTATAGTACAAAAAGATAACATATTAAAAGACTGTACATTTTATAGAAAAGAAAGAAAAGGATAAAATCAATATACAGTCATTGCTATTGTTTTCTCCATTCCATTTCTATCCAAATCCTAATTCTAAGCTCATATTCTCAGAAATAGATAGAAACAATTTTATCCAGACGTTACACAAGTCAAGGAAAGAGTTCAGGTATCTATTTTTCACATCCACTTACTAGACCAATAGTAATCTTGACGCAAATTAAATTTAGAATGACTTTAAACACAATGATATGTTAAAACCTGAAGATTGAAATAGTTATTGTTAAGGTAGTACATGTCAATACTCCTAGGGTCATGAGAACATTCTGCATGACATTCTCATACACTGGACCATTTTTCAGTCATATCTCTTACTGTTTCAAATGAAAAATCTGGAATTGATAATTTTTCAGCACAGAAACACATCTAAAATCCTAGACTTTGTGAGTTTCAAGACAAATGCTTCTGGACAATTTCAAATGCCTGATTTACTACCAGACTGCTCAGACTCTTTGCATCTGAGTTGCTTTTCCTTGACCCTAATTGGTAGATTTTGTGCCTAGAGTGGCAGTATGGTTTGTGCTAACAGTGAATATTACAGTACTTACCTCTGCAGTGCATGAGTACTTTTGTGGTTCTAACAATAAGTATCTCAATGAGTTTTTAATGTGGCTTCATCACCTGAAGAATTATCACTTTTTAAATTCTTCATTCCGTATCTTTTGGCATGTAGGTTAAAAAAAATAGTAATTACTGACAATAAAAATTAATGTAAGAGTAAGTATGATCCAATTGTCTAAAGTCAGGCTTTGGAGTGCAAAGGTTTTTTTATCTAAACACTTCTGGGGATGTTTTTTAAAAAAGTAAGTAGGTTGGGAAAAATTGTGTATTGAATATGTGCTCTAAAATAGGTTTTCATAGTTTCAAAATTCCACCCTTAATCCTTAATTTCTGTATCTTTCTTTCTTTTTTTCTAGCACTATCATTCTTTACTGGAGAAAGCACTACATGAGCCCTCTAACACAGCAAAGGCTGGTGGCATGACATGTCTATCTTCAGCCTTCCTTTAATTATGTTTCATGCTGACCCTCTTGTGTGGAGCCAGTACCAGAAAGCACAGCTTTGATAGCAGTGTTTACATGAATGTTTGATAAGCATCTGTCAGCCCTTAGCACTCTACAAGAGTCTGTAACACAAAAGACAGCCAGAGAACCCTGGAGCTTTTGCCACCTGAAAGCATAATCTGTGTGTTTTCTGAATTTCAAATGAGCACAAAGATTGTTCTTTTGTAACTCAAAATGTAATTTATGTATTATTTACTATAAGAATGTATTAATCAGAAAAGACAGTTGATACTTTTTATAAAATGCAGCTTTGAGGAGCAAGGTCAAGATGTCTTTTATTGCATACTTATCTTAGTAAATTGTCTTTCTTTGATCCCACTGGATAAAAAAAGCAGACATAAAATTGAATAGTTGACAAGACTATTGACTACATCAAGATGAGTAGTAAGCAATTACTTGCAAACATTTTGACAATTTTTTATTAGATTTTTTTATTTCAACTGTGTTCTCAAATCTGTTTATTTTCTTTCTGCAGAAATGTCAAGAAGTAAAGCTCTGTTTTCCTTCTGTTAAAAAAGTCATCAGTTAAGATGACTTCTGGTCAGAATGCAGAATACTACTCCCAGGTCTATCAGTAACCAGATGTGTGACCTTGAATTAGATGAGTGTATTTTTACAGTCTTTTACTTGTGTTGCACTGGCCCAAACCATTTAGATATACTTTAGTTTTCAATCCAGAAAGTGTGTAGCCATATCATTTTTTCATGGACCTGACCATAATATTCACTGCCACTCACTAACCAATGCTATAAGTATGTATTCTGATTTGGACATGACATGCAACCACTCAGCAGAAGAAGGTCACATCTGTTTATTTTAAAGTATACCAATGCTCAGGTAAACAAATGCCCAGGTGTCAGACTGCCAAGGGTGTCAGACTTCTTTATTGACACTGCTAGAAATCAGGACCAGCTTTTGCAACATCTTTTAACAGCCGAAAAAAACAGTATCTCAAGTGTGCAGTCCTCTTATATAGCATCTATCATTCTCCCTCACCTATCACGCATGTACCTCTGTCCACTGAGAGCAAGGAATAAGAAGCTCAGTTTTCCAAGGTCGTTATTGCAGCTCTCTACCCTGTTCTGAGCTCCTCTATGATTTCCTTGACTGCTTGACCCAATGCTATAATATTCCCTTCAGCTTCTCAGTGCATTCTGTTTCCTCTATATGTATGAACACTGAATATTCATGAAGATCAAGATGTCTTTGTTGTCTTGATGTCTGGCACATTGCCAGTAAATACATATTTATATATATATATATATATTTTTTAGCAAATTGATAAAATCGATACATTTATGGACACTGTTTAAAAATAGCAAGGAAAGAAGTCTGGAAATGCATGGTGTGGTATACATTATTTATCCAGCTCTATGCTCTTTATTCATTTTTGTAAATCAACATGTATCTGTTGCTTGTTTATTCTGCAGGAAAATTGGAAATGGAGTTTTATGGGATCATGCACATGAAGAACATTGTATTTGTTAATTTATCCTTCATACAGCTGTTCTGCAATATAGACATAAAGTCAGTATCATCTATGGTACAACTCCATTTATTTCAACCTACAGAGCAGAAAACAGTAGTTGCACTGAGTGAAATCGTACTGAGGAAGATCTAGCACATTTAGGCACATTGAAGAAATTTGAATCATTTCACGTTAATTGAGTGAACATTCAGACTGTGCTGCTAAATGAAACGAGATTCCATTTAAATTAGATTAAATACGACTTTTAGTATGAGAGATGCTTGTCCTTGTGACAATTCATGTTTGTATCCCACAGCTTCCAAAGGTCAAGATAGAGGGACAGGTTAATTTCTTGGACTTTTTTTTAAACTTGTTCTTCAGGAGGTAACATTGACTCTGACTTTATTTAGACTTTGTTGACTGCAAACAGAATTCCTTACCTTGCCAAGTATAAAGACAAGCAGTGTGAGAGAGCACCTCCTTTCTCCCATATACATGGCAAAAGAAGGTCATCTGAGATTCATACAAGCCAACAAAGGGCATGGAAGAGACCTTACTTAGCATGAAATGGCAAGCAAAGAAGCATTTGAAAGAGCATACATATCTAACCGCACAAAAGTTCCTGATGCTCTAGTAGGTACACAACTTTTTTAAGCCCTTATTCCTTCAGAAATAAAAGATGACAGCTGTCCCTCTGTGTTAATGAATAAATTCTAGGGAACTCTTTTGCCTTTCTTATTAAATAAGAGCAAAATAAGTTAGGATCTTGGCCAAGTAACAGTTGGCTCATTCGTACTCACCTTATTTCTATGTGCTGTATGCAAGATTAATGTCAGCGTCCAGAAATGATGGAAATCCATGTGTGTCAATTAGAGAAAAAACTTCTGAAATAAAAAAGGGAGAGAGAATGAAAAAGCAATGTAATATTAATGAACATTTAAAAATTCCACTCAGTGCTTGAGGTGCTGTTGATTAGCCTGCCTAACAAGCAGTCCCTTAGTGTTCCCAGTTTGAAGCCAATTGGCTTTTCATTCAGACCAGGGCTTTGTATGTTCAATTCTGTTCTCAATTACACTGGTATATATTAGGAGTAACTCTGCTAGCTTCAGAGGAATTATTCTATTCACACCAGTGTAACCGAGATTAAAATTTGCTCCTCAGAATTCTATAAAAATAGGTTGAAAGGTTATGGGGATTTCTATATAGTGTGCGAATCAATTCCAGAGAAAACATGCTTTTAAGACAGTGTTACTTCCTTATACTATTAGAAACGATTCTTTGTTGCCTTTAAAATCTATTTTAAGTTGATCGCAGATTTTTAAGTAGGCACATGTGCTTGTCAAAATACTCTGCTCTAAAATTAATTTTCTTTGAGGAATGTTTCCCTGAATATTGCAATCAATTAAAAACATGCTAACTGACACTCCCCAAGGCTAGATATCTAATCTTTTCAATACCTTATAACACTACCAGCAATTTTGCTCTGCACATTGGAGTAAATACAGTGAAGTGTGGGAGTAAATTTCAAGTAGTCTGTAATGCTTTTTCTTAAACAAACAATGAGAAAATTGCTAATTAATATTTTCCATTTTTGTGCACAAGCTGTGAAATTGCACAACTAGCTGAAACTAATGAATCACTGCAACTCTCAATCTTGAGGAGAGTGAAATGCACCAAAATTTAGTACTTGTAAGTCTCAACTACATAATTTTCACAAACAATGAACTCATCAGAGTCACAAATATCCAGATACATATTCATAATATAGCTTGCAGGCGCAAAAATGGAAGTTTAAATTTTGCTGGTAGACTTGAAAATGGAGCCTTTCTGGAAACTAGTGTTTTATACATGGAAACATACAACTGTAGGATGCCTATTAACAGCATACCACTTTGAATACACGCACAGGACCTTGTTTTCAATTACTTGCCACTTCGTCAGACTTGTTTTAATAGAAATTTTGGGGAACACCATGTTTACAGTCTAATCCCCACTAGACTGTACTATATCTGAGCATACTTACACAGGGCTAAGTCTTTCCTTGTAATTCCCATTTATTTCTGGTGAAGAATGATATAAGTGCATTTATGTCAGAATCATGCAGGGAACATTCCCAACCATTGGAACATAATCATCTGTGAAAAACTCTCTGGTGTAGTTCTGGCTCTGAGTCAGCTGTGACTCTCCCAGACAATTGCCATGCACAGTTGGGAGTTACAACAGGCCAAGGACTAGTCCTATTAGGCAGTTTGGATGATGTCACTGTTGATGGAAGGGGAAAGAATGCAATAGCATGGATGTGGAACGCTCTGTTCCAGCTGGCCTCAGTGCTGAGAGTGGTCCTGGGAATGTTTAATTTATGAGTATAGATGTAGCCTATGGCACCAAGAGGAGGAATTGAAAACAACTGCCCTGTGCTCTCAGTGCCCAAACTGCCAACCATGGGTAGTACGGAGAGGCAAGAAATTGCCAATGAACTGGGAAAAAGAGGCTGGGACAGGTGTTCTGTTCCCAGTATTGCTTGAGGAGGGATTGTTTAGGTGTGGAGTCTTCTTTGGGTGAGGAATGGGAGAAATGGTTAAGGCAGTAGCCTTTGATACATATACAATCAAGGTTTAAATTTGTATCCTGCCTGATTCAGGCCAACTAATAGAGCTACTTAACAACTACGCCAAGAGATTCTCTGCACACCACTTTCAGTTTTTCCTCTTGATGCTGTTCCACTTTATTCAAAAGACAAAACTGCTAATTGGAACAGGAGAAGGAAGGGCCTGGTGTCAAGGCCAGGTGGTGTCAAGGCCAGGTGGTGCCAAGAGCAGACTGCTGAGCACTCTGTTGTCCCTGTGCTAGGTATTACTATGACCTAGCAAAAAATGGTACAGTCTAGTCCTAAATAAGGCTTAATTTCATACAGTTTCAGTGTTTTCTCTACTATTGTAGCACACTCTTTCTTACAGATAACTTAGGGGACAAAACTACGTCCGAATGGTTTCTAGACAAGATTCTATCGATTTTTCAGTATTACTATTTTTTATATGTTCATTGAGGTTCTGGAGAGGGTGCAGAGAAGGGCAACAAAGCTGGCGAAGGGTCTCAAGGATAAGTCTTACGAGGAGCGGCTGAGGGAACAGGGATTGTTTAGCCTGAAGAAGAGAAGGACCTTATAGCTCTCTACAACTACCTGAAAGGAGGTTGTAGAGAGGTAGGTGTTGGTCTCTTCTTACAAGCCGCATCTGACCGGACAAGAGGAAATGGCATTAAGTTACGCCAGGGAAGGTTTAGGTTAGACATTAGGAAAAACTTATACACCAAAAGAGTTGCCAAGGACTGGAAGAGACTGCCCAGCGAGGTAGTTCAATCAACATCCCTGGATGTATTTAAAAGCTGTCTAGATAGGGTGCTCAATGATATAGTGTAGAAGTGGGCCAGACAGAAATAGATGATTGGACTCGATGATCCTATAGGTCCCTTCCAACCACAGCAATTCTGTGATTCTGTGATTTGTACTCTCTGAAGTACAAATATACCATCTCTTTCATGTTCACCATATAGAAAACTTTCTTCAGCTCTTTCTAACACGCACATGGTAGTACATTTATCTATGAGTGTGAGTCTTTTTTCATACAGTGATAAACTTTAACACCATTCTTCTTGACTTCAACTTCTGTAAGGCAAGCAAGAGATAGCACTGATGTTCTAGAAGGTGTGGTTCTCAGCAGTTGTGGAAACCTGTTCTTAAATTTTGGAGGCCAGCAAAAAGAGGGAGTCCACAGTGCATACTACTCATGAGTGTTAGCCCATATATCTATTCTAACTGCAAATCCATCAGGCTTAAATTAAATTTAAAATTATACGTAATGATTCTAAAACCCAAATCTAATGCTTTCTTGTCGTCTTCATTATTTCCAGCTTTATTTTATGGCTGTACCAGATGGTTTCAACAAAAAATAAATGATACCCATATTCACAGAATCCTTACTGGTGCGAAATTACTCACATTCATAACAATGACAACATTAGCCCTTCTGTAACAGGAAACACATGTCCCACAATTCACTTTTGTCTTTCTGCCTCCTGGCTTGTGACATACAGATTTTGTCAATCTCTTCCTATGCCATAAATTGTACTTGACTAATCTTTAAATGTCTGCAAAATCATTTGAGGCTGAGCCTGGCAGAGACTGAACTCAGAACTTCCCAGCAATTGATTGCTTTCCCAGCCCAAGTAGTACTTAACCAGTGTTTTATCTTAAGCAAGTGAATGAATACATCTTGCAATGAAACTAACTGATCCACTGACAAAATAATTCTTTCTGACCTTTCAGTGAAAAATGTTGAGGAAACGGACTCATTTGCAAATGCTGTTTAAAACTTAGCAACACTGTGAAATAAGCATTGTTATATTGTTTCTACTTCCAAATACCACAGTGACTGTGAGGTAAGGAAAGTCGTTTTCCCAGAGACACACTGAAAAGGTTAAAATCTGTTGAGGTTGAACTGAAACAGAAATTTTGAGATAAGGATATGGGAAATTCAACAAAATAAGATAAACTGACAAATTTTGCATCAACTTAATGTTCATTTGACTTGAAAATTTTTTTTCTACTTGTTTTCCCTGCTTTTTGTTAATTGCATTCTGTTGCAGAAGATCTTCAGTGCTATTTAAAAAGGAAAATTAGCACAGCATTAAAAAGATCAAAATAAATTTTAGCAGCGTATGTTTGGAGAAATAAAACTTTTCCTCTCACATTTGTTTGATATTTTTGTGGCCAAATTTGGCTGAATTTTACTTGGGTTCATTAAGAGATACAGCCCAACCTAAAAGTGCAATTCTCCCCCAAATTTTTTATTTTTTCACGGAAAATAAAGTGTCCAACTCCTATTTCATGGTTCTAACTCTCATCTCATTTTTGAGCTGCTGAACTATAGCAGCAGAAAGACAAGTATTTAAAAAAAAAAAAAAAGAATAAAAATAACTTTATGGTTCAGAAGATATAGGAATCATCTGTCAGTTCCAAGTGGAAACATGAAATTTTAACAGTGTAGGAAGGATAGATATTATTTTAATGATGGATGTAATGGAACTGGTGTTTTCATTAACTTTTTTTTTTTCTGCCTTTCTCAAATATTTCTTAAGACTCTAACCATTCTCTTCAAAACTGCTAATTTTTTTTTGCCTCTGTGTTATCTAAAATGCTGGTAGAAATACTTCCTGATCATATTTCCTTCTGAGTTACAAGCTAGTAAAAAATGCATAACAAACTATGGCACAATAAGAATTTTTCATGCTTTAATACATTTAACACATTTACATAAGAATCTTTCTGTAAAACCTGGGATAAAGCTCTCCCAGAGCTTAACTTTGAAAATAGCCTTTAACAGAGCCTTATGAAACATGAATAACAAAGAGGGCAAGGGTGAGCCTTCTTCGGTATGCTTGCCAGCTTTTAGAAAGCCTCTCCAACATCTTGATGCCTCTCTCACACAGACTATGACACACTATCACTTCTTTAGCTTTCATATCTGCAAAGAGTGAAATTTTCACAATTTCGCCATTTTTATAGGATATATCAAATCTGTTCTTGAATAAAATATTTCATTTATGGATTTATGTTGCTAGAAAAGCAGCCTTTCAAAAGAGTGGTAAAGCTCAAAAGTAACAAGATACAATGGTTTGGATTTTGTTCATTTTTTTGTAAGGGCTACAATCTTATTTTTCACTTTTTAATATATTTCTTTTACATTTTCCCATACTATCACTTGATGTGCTGAAGCAGAAAAGGTGTTAGGTTTTTGTTTGGAAGTAAATGCATGCACAAATAAGTGAAATAATTCTGTACAATGCCAGATTCTTTAAGGATTCCTGAGTGTCTTTTATGCTCCAGGCTACTACAAAAGTATATTCCTGGACTCACTCCTTTCTGGGCACACATACCTTTACAGCATTCGGGATAGAATAGCCTTGCATTATGAGTCCACAAAATGGCTGATGAAAACAACAGAGACACAACTGTGCAGGTAAAGTAGGACTGAACATGTGCACTGGGAGAGAGAGAAGGGATATGTCTCCCTATCCCTGTCCCTCACAATCTTTCAGATCTACAGTGTTTAAAAATCCAGCTGAACCTCTAAAAGGGATGTACTGTTTTATGTGATACTGCCTGGGGGCCATTCCTTTTATATTTATCCATACAGACCTGCAGACAGTAAATATCAGTTAATTTAACATACTGTAGCAGTAGATGTACTTTTCAAGAATGACTCCTGCTTTGTGTTAAGTAGCCTTCCTTTGACCATGCTAAATGTGTTAAAGTTCACCCTGGTACTTACTGTGAAGTAAGCTGGTTAAAAAGGTGAAAAGCACATTTTCTCATGCAATATCATGACATGTAAGCTTTTGGCAATTAATTTCTCAGTTGTTTTCCATTTTGCAACTAATCAGAAAAGCATAAAGCAGGAAATCAGGATGTAGACCTGGGGGACAGTGTCATATTAAAAAAAATGAGTTTACTTCTGTTTGGTTTTTCTTTCTTTTAAGCACAGTTTTATCAGTAATTTAAAGCTGAATGCAGGTTCCTTATGTATTAATACGTTAATGCAAGTACTCATATGTTCCCTTCCTTATAAAAAATGCCATTTTATATGTCCTCAGCATAACAAAACCTCTTAACATCACTTTGCAGTTCTCACACCATAAGAATGCACAGTGTCACATTTGATGAGCAGCTCGACATAGAAATCAATTCATCGATTGCTATTAAAATTGTGATAGTTGACCACAGAGATTAATCCTGAGGCACAGAAAAAAACCTTTACAGTAAGGTTATAAAATGACCCTCACTTAAACCTTGAAATAAGTGCTGCTGACCTTCACTGGAGCTGAAAAAAATTTCAAACCATTTAATGACCACGTTTTAGAATGAGCCTCCCATTACTGTACTGAAAGTTAAGCTTTTCAAGCAGAAGCAGAAATGTCCAACTAACTCTGTTCAACTTTCTTAGCCTGAGAGGTGTGACTTCTATCTGACTGATTTCAAATGGACTATGTCCTTCATATCAAAACCTGTTATTATTCCCCACTTTGGGTGAATTCTACTGCCTAAGTTCTGTGTGAACGATCTGCAAGTCTTCATAGCTGCCTTACAAACATGAGAGACATTTTTGAGACATTTTACTTGATTATTATGATCTCAAATTGGTTTTATATTGTTGAATCATGGTTTTAGAGGAGGGAAAATTATTTGGTTAAACACTGAAACTCAAACAATTTAGATTCACTGTATTGATAGTACTTAGGCCACAGCAAAGGTAGGTTACTGTAACATTTATATAAAATTATGGCAATGCCAAAGGTGATTTATGTTTTCATATGAGGTTTCATTAGAATAATGTCAGCATTTGCTGAATTAGTTTATTTTATTCTGATTCACAGCATAGAGGCCATAAAGATCAGTTATATCCTGGAAACACTGTGAAAACCCATGGGAAGACAGATTGGCTTAGATATTTGTCATTACAGCATCAGATGACAATATTTATGAGCTTAGACTCAGATTATTTGTATTAGTGGTACACAATTCTGCTTTTTAATCACCTGGAGACCATTTCAGTTGAGCTACTGAGCACCACTCATGCTCACGAAACCAAAGGATAAATGGTACTCGCAGAATCAGGCATGACAGGGGGCAACACTCAGTCCTCAGTTACATTAACAGTTGCAGGACAGAGTCTGTTAATTACTTAGTGATAAAACAGTCTTGTTTTTTCCAAGGAGCCATAGAAGCTTCTGATTCATCTGGCTTACCCGGTCTCCCATCCCCCAGTTGCGGGTGACAGCAGAGGCAGAGATTTCCTTATAACTATAAGACTTCAAAAAAAACCTGAAACACAACCCATATGTCATCTTGTAAAAAATGCAAAATATGCTGGATCTGTAAAAGCAGCACACCAGGCCATATGCTTCAGACAGAACAGCTTGCATACGTCTAGGCCTCTACGCTGACTTCAGGAATTGAAAACAGTGTCTAGTCCACCCCACACTTTTCCACTTGTTAAATTTGTTTTGCTCAAGTTGGGTTTGCATCTGAAGCGACGGGAAAAAAAAATTAAAAAAATAAAAAATCAGTCTATCAAAAGCTTGAACCTGATGATTGGCTGCTTATTTTCTGCACTGCTTTGATCACTCATACTGTGACCAAGTGAAGTGGAACAACTGCAAGATTTTCCAGGATATTTATTCAAATCCAGATGTTTAGTCCACAATGCAAAATAGTGGCCCAGTGTTCAACACCAGAAGAGGTGGTGAGCTCTGTGCAAAAAGTGACACTCTGCCTGGCTTTGCCATCATCTCAGACACTTTCCTGGCACTTCCTAAAAGGCTAAGCAATGTTAATTCCTTTACTCAGACCTAATTCCCACAACATTATCTTTCACACAACAAAACCTGCATGAACACTGCATTAAAGGTCTGTTTCAGTTTGGCAAATGCCAGAAAATTGTAGAGTCATTAACCTTCCTTAGTGTGCACAGTATTATAGAGGTCTTTGAACAGCAGGATACTTCACATACAGTATCCGATGTGGTATAAGAACTAAAATATGCACAATTAAGCAGGTTAATATTCAGCTTTAACCTCTGTGTTTCGATGATGAAACATCAAAAGAGCAGTTGAAAACTTTTAATATATGAACAGCGCAAATGTTTGCACATTTTGAACTTCCTGCAAAAACAGGCTTTTGAAGAAAATACACAAATTCAGAATGCATCTAACCTTGCCATAATAAATCCTTAAAGAGACAAAGAATTTAAACAGTAAGTTTTTCACTTGTGTGTGTCCCAGAATCCTCATAAAACCAAGAGACTATATGCAACAGTGTGCAAGCCAACTTCCCAAATGTTATATGAATTTTGAAGAATTGTTTCCTTCAATTAATGACTGTGAAGTCAAGATATTTTTGCTACAAGACATCAGACTGGATGACATTATGGTGCCTTCTGGCTTTATATGTAAGACTTTAGCCTTATGAATCCGCTGTCACTGAAGTGAAACTCTGAACTCCAAACTTATGGTTGCAAACTTCATTTTTGCACAGTAGCTTTACCTCACACTGAATGAAGATTGCTTCTTTCCCAGAAAGAATAAAGCAAAGCTGGTTTTGTTTCATTTAGCACTTTTTTCTTAAACTCAGGGCTTGATCAGACATCCTCTTCCCACTGCAGCTGTGTCAGTGAAGATTTCTCCATGCCAGCTTCTTGTCACTAGGAGGATTTCATCCCCTCCCATCTATCTACTAAGCTGCTTTGCAAATGGTCCCTTATTTGTTGCTGTCAAAATGTGTTAGCAAAACTCTGCATTAGACTAATTTTGCAACTTTAGACTGAAATAGGTCAAAGGATACCCACACAAACAGGTCACCTAGCAGATCTAAGGGAAAACTACTATCCTATAAGGGATGGAGATGTGCAGTTGCAGGCTGGCTGGCTGAGGCAGGAAATCACTCTGGTAGACACGCTGCATCTATTCAGGAGGATATATCATCAGCTTCTTCCTCTGTAAAATCCATATGGTGCTTTCCTATTGCCATAGAAGTTTGAAAGGAAATATTCAGAATGGAGCTAATCTTAACTATGAGGAAGTAAGCACCTGACTCGCTAGACTTTATCCTGAAGACCAGCTCTATGTCCCTAGACAATGCCCGCAGTCCCTAACAGCCAGCCTCAAATATGTTTTATGTATAACTTTGTAATAAAGACAGAACCCTGTCAGGGCATTTAACAAAGTATCTCTTCTCTTTGTGTAATGATGGCTTAATAATCTCTTGTTTACCTAGATGTGTATTTAATAGGTATTCTTTCTACAGCTTCTATTTCCCCTGGAAATGGACACACTTATAGAAAAGTGGATTTTTATACTAGACAGCAAGCATGAGATTTATTTTCATTTCCTAAATGAGATAAACAAGATATTTTTGTTTCAGTTACTTGTGTTCATGCAGATAGTATGGATTCTGTTTGAACAAATTAACGAATTAAAATTATAAATAGTAAGGTACCTAGTTATTTTCATTTGCAAAGAAGAAGACACATTTTTTATTTTCCTTGTAGTTGCCAAATTCAAACAAGTTTGTCGAACCTATCTAAAAAGACATTAAATCTACTATCATAACTAATGTAAGTCTAGAAGATTCTTCCAATAATAATTATTATTATTAATTTACCATTCCATATAGATATCCCAACATGTGTATTCTAAAAGGTCTTACAGAGGGATAACTCAGTACCTCCTGAAAGTAACAGATACAATACACAGTTTACCTGTGTGTCTATATTTTCTAACGCTATCAGTACAGTTGTGTGTCACTCACAGGACATAGGTATGAGGTTTCCAGGTTGTTTTACTTTAGATTTGACGAAATAATTAAAAGTTTGTATTGTTTTAATATTAATTTCCTTAAAATACATTAATATTTACAGATTCCTATGCTATGTTGTTACTCAAAAATAGCGATGCATTAGTTTTGATAAGTATCTCTCATGCACCATTCATTATATTGATGGGTTCCAAAAATAATACTGCCTAACCTTCTGTTATCTTTCATTTTTTAATTCTTAGGAGTTGATCTGAGGAAACAGATGAAGCAAATTCTACATTCTTTTAGCTGTACAGGAAGCAGCACTTCAACTTTGTTCTCAGAGAGGGGCACCCTTCAGTATAGCAGCCAGGTATTTCTATATCTTCCTATGTTCTCTGAACACTGACTTGTTTTTATTACATTGCTAGTTATGGGTTCATTATTCTCACTTTTTCTAACTTTTTCATAAGTTTCTATTAACAGTCTATAATGTTCTGCTTTCCAAGAGTTGTATCTCTGGAAGGGAGCTGAAATTAAAGTGTTGGGAAAGGAAAAAGGAAAACATGACATGAGAACATCAGCTACCCTAGCTAAACTTGTGTGTCCTAAGGTTCAAGAACATAAACTAAAGCATGAACTGCAATAATGCTGAATACAGCTATTCCTGTTATGTCCAGGGAAAACACTCTGCCAGACATCATCTGTGTTTCCTGAACTGAACATGCCGGTCACAGTGAAGCTTAGGGGGTGTACTGTTCTCGCTGCAGATGCTGAGTCATTTATAGCATTGGTTTAAATTTGTCTAGCTACAGTGGTCACCATCCATAGTTCTCTATCCCACTTGTCTGACATAAATTTACACTTCCACAGCAGGGATATCTGAGTAGGCTGTGAAAAGCATGGCTGCTGATGAACCACCATAGTTTACAGACTGTTATGTTAACATACATCAGCACTAACTTTAATATACTTTACATTAATATGCCTGGCAGGAGATAGGAAGGCAAACTGCAGGAATGGAAACTGTTTCAGCTGTCCCAAATTAATTCATTCTATATATGAGTCAAAGTCTTTAATGTCTACAAACTATCCAGATGGAAGCTGTTGAAAGATAACCTTGTCCTCTCCACCTCAGAGGGAGTCATGGAAAAATATGGAGCAGTAAGCTAGCATCTCTGAAAATACATGTAAAAGGAAAGCCTTAAGAAACTTTCACTTAGTTTTTAGAAGAAAGATCACAGTATTGTAGAAGAGTTAGTAACAAATTAATTTTTTCACTGCATCCAATTAGAAAAGTATACCAAGAGTTTGAAAACATCTCTTATACCCAAGTTAATATTTGGTTTCTAAGGTTATTTTTCTCTTTGTGATTACCCAGATTTTTTATTTTCCTTTGAATTTGATCTTACGACAGTCATCTCCTTGGCCACCACTAGGTACAATTAGTGCTTGTTAGCACTGTAACTCCTTGACACAAAAACAAAGTTTAAGAGTAGTCAAAATATATCTTTATTTTAGCAGATTTTTCCTGTGTATTTCCTTGTATTTTTGTGAGACTTACAACATGGCTTTGAGCCTCTGAAACCTGGAAAGTCTGCAAACTACTTCACTTGCAGGCTCCTCCTTTTCTCACTTGATTATGGACAGGCTGCAGAGGATTCTGCAGCACTCTTGCCAACCTTATTGATTCTGGAAACAAACTCGAGCACCAGTCTACAATTTTTCTAGCTGTACAATTCATAAGAGTAACCAAATTCTCCTTCCTCATTTCTGTATTCTTATGTGTATATGCTTATATTTCTATATGTGATATGCACTGAAAGAGAAAGGAAAAGCAAAAGGGAAGAAAATTGGATAGTTGTCTTCATTTCAGCTAAAATGGAGCTAATTCTGTTCAATGACTTTTCAGCAAAGTCTCCTTTAATTAATTGCACTTTCTTGAGCTAATGGCATATTTCTGCAGACAGTGTCTGCTTCTAGAAGTTATAACACTTGATGTTTACAGTAATTACCAAGGATTGGTGTGCAGAAAGGCTCTTGCTTATACTTGCTCCTATAGAGACCAAGGTTACTGCTAAATCTTGTGTATCTTGTTTGGGGTGCAGTAAGTAAATGGCTACACCTGTCAAGAGGAGCAGACAGGACAAGTGACCCAGCATCCACCTGTCCATTCTGTCTTCAATCCCTATCTGTGTGTTTCTGAATCCAGCTCCTGAATTCGCTTCCTGTGTGCCACCGAGTGCAGTCTGGGACTTCCCTACTGCCTGCTCCACAGCATCGGTGGTGACCGTGACCTAATTGCCATTAGGGGGTGGGGTTTGCTATTGATTGTGTATATCTTTGTATATATATATATAATTTTATTTTTATTGCTTCATTAAAGCTGTGTATGCATGTTTATTTGAAGCATTAGATATGTATTTGCCAACTCTGGTTGTTGCATGGGAAATTTTCAGTGAAAATGTTATTGCTTTGAATGATCCTCCTGAATTCTCCTATTTAAACTAGACACAGAAGTAAAATTATGTACTATTTCAAAGGAACATTTCTACAGCATATCTTACTCCTGATGGAATCCACTGGGCTCCATTATATTTGTATAACTTAGTTGCGTGAGATGACAAGTAATTGCATCATCCAGAAAAGCACTCAGTACTACCTCCCCACTCAGGTTTTTTCAGGTGTGCTGGGGATCTTTTTAGAAAAGCAAGAAGAGTCCAGTTTCCATTGATGCTGTTTCTCTGCTCATTTCTAGCCATGTGCATTTCACACAGCTACGTGCATACTATTTTCCTCTTTTGTAACAAATATCTCCATACGGAAATTACTCCTACTATATTCATTATAAGAGCATTTAACCCATTGTTTCTGAATAAGCATTGCTCAGTGGCAGTAAGGGTGACCCAATATAATTTCTGAGTGAAATATTTGGCACAAACCTTAGGTGTTTATAGAGCCATTGGAAAAGGTCATCAGACAAACTAATGATGACATTCAAGCATATTGCTGTGTGTCAGTCTCATCAGAAAAAAAAAAACCAACAATCTATGATATTCTTATATTTATTTTGTTGATTTTATCTACAGGTAAGCTAAGAGTTAAAAATGTTGTTTCTCTTCTGTTTACAATCCAAGATTCCAAATTCTGACTTGAATTAATGATTCATATGCAGATCCATTTACACTTTTTTCTACTACAGTAAGTAGTAGTTTAAGTTTTAATCAAGCGTTTGAATGTTTCAATTATAATTCAAGACTAATGGGTATGAAATATGCTTGCATTGGTGAATTTCAGCAGAAGTATCTCTAGGAATGCTTTATATGAAAAGCAGATACATTAATTTTATCATACTAACTCTCCCACATTAGGTATTAAAATAATATTCTGGGTGGGTGACAGCCTCTACAATAAAATGACACTTAAATGTTTGCTTAAAATTTGTATTTCACTCGTTTAAATATTTATATTATCATAGTGGTGGTTCTGTGCTGTTGTGTAAAGGAAAAAACTGCAGGGTAAATTTTCTTTTAGTGGATGTTCATTCAGCTAATTCACAAGCTTGATTTAGT